>JAUMJK010000328.1:0-142388 GCA_033558105.1 Coccyzus lansbergi | reverse complement strand
GGCACGGCCGGCGCGGGCAGCCAATGGTAAGAGGCCCCGGGGTCGCGGTGGGCGTGTCCTGAGCGCGCAGCCAATGGGGCGAGGGCGCGCGTGCGCGGTGGGCGGCGCGGGGCGCGCGGCGCAGGGAGCGCGAAGATGGCGGCGCCCGTGCTGCTGCGGGTGTCGGTGCCGCGCTGGGAGCGGGTGGCCCGCTCCGCCGTCTGCGCCGCCGGCATCCTGCTGTCCCTCTACGCCTGCCACCTGGAGCGAGAGAAGGGGCGCGACCTCCACTACCAGGCCTTGTGCGACCTCAGCGAGCGGGTGCGCTGCTCTGCCGCCATCACCTCCAGGTGAGGAGGGGACCGGGCGCTCGGTGCGGCTCAGGGGGCCGCTGGGGCCCGGCAGGAGCCCAGCGATGGTGCCCGGGGGGCGCTCACCTCAGGGCGGAGCGGGCCTGACCCGGCCTTACCCGGCCCCCGAGCTTCCCAGGCCTCTTGGGGGGCTCCCGGCCTGGGCCCCCGGTTCCTCAGGCCTCTGGAGGGGCTCCCGGCGCAGCCCCCGAGCTTCCTGGGCCTCAGGGGGGGACTTCCGGGCCGCCCCCGAGCTCCCTGAGCCTGAGGGGCTCGCAGCCCCAGGTAGCCCTGTGCTTGGAAGCGGCGTGGGAGCAGCTTTTCTGGGATGTGTACCGGGTGGAGGGTGAGGCAGCTACAGTCCCTCTGTTGTAATCAATGGGGCTTAGCCTGAGAGACAAGTAAATGTCAGTTAGAGTCAAGTGTTGTAGGTGTGAGGAGTGGCTGAAGCCAACATGAAGATGAATGTTGTGCAGGGCTGGGCTGCTGCTCTAATTGGAGTATCCAAATGGTGTTTTCATTGTGAGGTCCCCAGGCAGCACAGGTTGGTCTCGGGATGCAGAGGAAATGCTCCATTCAAGAGGAATTCCTGTGCCTCAGCTGCAAATGCCCGGTCCAGATCCTGAGTACAGGCTTCCTGTCAGCAATGACTTCAGCACTTCTTTCCTCGAGGCTGCTTCTTATTTTTCCAATGAGAGGCAACATATTAACGTGCTGCTAGCCCTGTTATTGTCAAATTGATTGCAGTCAATAGTGAAAAGCCATAACCTGTGTGTAGTTACGACTGGTACCAGTGCAAACACAGCACAGGAATTACTTTCAGGTCTAATTTGCCCAAGAAACTTTCTGAACAGAGTATTCACAAGTGTTTCCCTTAAAGAATATCGCAGAATCACCAAATGGTTTGAATTAGAAGGGACCTCAAAGCCCACCAAGTCCTACCTCTGCTCTGGGTAGGGACACCTCCCACTGGATCAGGGGCTCCAAGCCCCATCCAGCCTGCCCTTGAACCTCTCCAGGGATGGGGCAGCAACAACTGCTCTGGGAAACCTGGGCCAGGGCCTCCCCACCCTCACAGAAAATCATTTATCCCTAAGATCTCATCTCAGTCTCCCCTCTTGCAGCTCAAACCCATTCTTCCTCATCCTGTCCCTGAATTCCAGAGCCTCTCCCTGGTTTTCCTAGAGCCCCTTTCAGGACTGGAAGCTGCTCTAAGGTCTCCCTGGAGCCTTCTCCAGGCTGAACCACCTCTACTCTCTCAACCTGCCCTTGGATGAGGTGCTCCAGCCCTTGGGTCATCTTTGTGGCCTCCTCTGAACTTGCTCCAACAGATCCATGTGTTTCCTGACAGAAGGATGAAGAAATAAGATGACTTGTCCTGTAATCTCAAAGCTCCTCTGTGCAGAGGTGTGTTTGTGTCCATGTTGAGATTCTGGAGAGAGTCCAGAGAAGAGCAACGAAGCTGGGGAAGGGGCTGGAGAACAGGCCTTATGAGGAATGGCTGAGAGAGCTGGGGGTGTTTATCCTGGAGAAGAGGAGGCTGAGGGGAGACCTCATTGCTCTCTATAACTCCATCAGTACTTGAGATTTTAAGTGCGGAGCCTGCATAAAAGACATTGCATTTCTTGTAAAGGTTCTTGCTGTGTTATCATAACCAGCCAGTGGGGGAGAAGATGCCTGCCCTGTCGAGCTGGAAGCTGGTTGAATAGTTCAGGCAAAGCATACAAGGTGATTTTATTCTTAAAACCCCTCCTGTGGTGACAGAAGTGGGGATTTATGTTCTGTTACAGGGAGCTTTGCATCTGCGGATGCCTGGGAGGAGGCTCTTGGAATTGAATGAGAGCTTCAACTCTGTTTTGTGTCTATCATCACATAGTCTTGAGCTTGTGAAGGTGCTTGCTCACCTTTCAAAGTGAGAAGCAGCCTGAAATTGAGTAGCTTAAACGGGAAGACAACTTCAATAAACTTGCCAGATGATTTAAATTTATCAGTTAAAATTATTCGTAGGCTACTAAGATTAAACCATGTGAGTACCATCAGTAATCTAAGTTTTCCCACAGCAGGAAGAGAATACCAGGGATTTAAGCATCTAAGCAGCCTCCGTAGCAGCCTGGTATCAATTGATTCCTTCGTTAGCTTTTTGTTGTTGCAAATGCTGCTGTTGGGACAGGGAATTTGAAGTAGAAGTTTTAATTCACATTTACTAAATGCTTTGCATTCCAATTATGTCTTTAGGTATTCCTAATTATGGAATAATGCTTGGTAATTATTGTGTTCATTAGTTATGCTGCAGCTAAGGTGGTGACTATGCCAGGGCAAGACCTATATGTACTTTACAGCAGGAATTCTATATATTAATACGAACGGTTAGGGATAAAATCAGCTAAAATCTCAGTAGTTGTTGCTAGGAGAATCCTCCTTAAAGACCGAAGCGTTGCAGATGTCAGAATCACTCGTGGTAATTAGAGCAGGTGGGGAAAGGAGCTTTTATAAAAAAAGTGTGCAGGGTCTGTTCAGTCAAACCATATTTGGAGAAGCAAGTGCCTTCAGCACCGTATAGGACAAGCGAAAAAGGAATATTACTTTAAAACTAAGACGAGGGCGAGCTGGTAAGCTTTGAAGTAAGAGTAACCTTGAAATAAATTAATCTCATTTTCCATGTTGGCACCGCTCCCCACCTGTCAGTCACTCTCACTCCCTCTGTCCAATCGACTGTTCCTCTTCCTACCACGCGTCACCAAAGTTCCTCTGAAATAGAGTTACAGATATGCTGTTTTCACATGTTTTAACTGCCTTCTCATTAAGCTGTGACACTGGCAATTGCAATTATTTGATTAGCAGAGTTAGCTCTGCAGAATAAAATGGGTGATAGGTTTGTGCTCTGCGGCTTTTTTTTTTGGCTTCTGGAGTGTTCATCCCCTTGTGTGACTTTTTCCTTCAGCTGGATTCACTAACGGAACTTGGAATGGAACAATCTTCACATTCCAAGCGCTGACTCCAGCAGCGGAATGGACTTTATAAAGCACCTCGTAGTGTTGAGATTAACTTTAACTGTATAGAATAATGTGGATAAATTAGTGTATTTCTCCCCGAGCTGAGTCACTTTGGAACTAAGTTCTCGTCTTCAGGGAGGATTTTTTTTTTTCGCTACTAAGCTGTTGGTGTTTCCAAGCCTTGTTTTAAGCCAAATCTGGAATTGGCACAACAAGGAGAGCAGAAATGTTGTAAAGATTACCAGCACACAGAGGGAGGAGCACGGAAAATCTTGTATCAGAGACTGACTCATCCAGAAGATTATGTTGGAGAGTTACCTTCCTACTACCCTTGATTCAGAACACTAATGGTCAGCAGATTTCAAGCTTTTATCGTGGGGAAAGTTCATGAAATGGTTTAAAAAGCAAAACAGCTGAGGGCTGTGTAATGGCTTATTTGCCAAGAAGAAATAAGTATTTGTCTACTACCGTCCCTTAATGTTTGCATTTGATAATCGTTCTGGATGTTCCAAGGGGATTGCTCTCTTTCCAAGCAGGAATGGCTTAGTTTGTAATAAAAGCGGGTAATAGCAGTGCCTGAACAGTCTTTTTCCTTCTGGGCGTTACAGTTGTTTCACAGAGGGAATTAAACTCAAATTTCAAGTTGTATGGAGAACAGCATGACTTTAAATGAAATGTGAAATTTAAGCGGTAATGCTGAGACCCAGAGCTCTTTGCTTTGACTTTTCCTGTGCTCTGGGAGACTACGGTCTTCTGATATTGATGTGTTTCTACTTTCTGTCTTGATTAATTGGAAGTTCCTGCAGAGCAGATCAGTGGGTGGCTCTTTTAGAGGGAAGTTTTGTAGCTTGGTGCGTGTTAATGCTGTCACAACTGTAACACGGGCTGCAGAGCGGTAGCAGGAGTGGCCAAAGGGCGCGGGATGCTGCACATCGTTAGTGGTTTCTGTAGCTTACAGCCAGCTCGGTAAGGGAAGAGGTTTGGGAACAGTCAGTATTGATGGGGGTTAATGTCTTCAGCTGACCTACTGAAGAAGTTCTAGAGTCAAAAAAGGATTTAAAGAGTTGTGTTCTTCTGGGTATATAGAATCATAGAATCACCTGGTTGGAAGAGACCCACCGGATCATCAAGTCCAACCATTCCTATCAAACACTAAACCATGACCCTCAGCACCTGGTCCACCCACACCTTAAACACCTCCAGGGAAGGCAACAACCACCTCCCTGGGCAGCCTCTGACACTGCCCAGTGACACTTTGTGTGAACAACTTTTTCCTTATGTCGAGCCTGACCCTCCCCTGGTGGAGCTTGAGGCCATTCCCTCTCGTCCTATCCCCTGTCCCTTGGGAGAAGAGCCCAGCTCCCTCCTCTCCACAACCTCCTTTCAGGTAGTTTCAGAGAGCAATGAGGTCTCCCCTCAGCCTCCTCTTCCCCAGGATAAACACCCCCAGCTCTCTCAGCCGCTCCTCATAAGGCCTGTTCTCCAGCCCCTTCCCCAGCTTGGTTGCTCTTCTTTGGACTCACTCCAGAGCCTCAACATCCTTCTTGTGCTGAGGGGCCCACAACTGACCCCAGGATTCAAGGAGCAGTCTCACCAGTGCCGAGTCCAGAGGGAGAAGGACCTGCTGGTCACACCGTTTCTGATCCAAGCCAAGATGCCATTGGCCTTCTTGGCCACCTGGGCACACTGCTGCCTCATGTTCAGTCACTGTCAACCAACACCCCCAGGTCCTTCTCCTCCAGGCAGTTTCCAGCCAGACTTCTCCCAGTCTGTAGCTGCTCAGGGTTATTGTGCCCCAAGTGCAGGACTCAGTATCTCACAAATTATGTGTTTTGGGGATTCCCTGTTCTGAACTTCATGCTACCATGCAAGGATTGTTGTCTTTGAGCCACTCTGCCAGTTCTGAAGGACGCGTATCTGCCTTGTCTCCTCTGGTGGAGGAATCAAAGTATTCAGCTGGTGCTTCGTGACAGCGTGAGCTGTACAGTTGTGTGTGCTGGACATGTGACTGTTGTACCAGGTTTGCCGATGCCTGCAGTGCTGTTGTGTTCTGCTCACCTTCATAAATCATTTCGAGCAGTTAATTTAGATCCATGTAAGTGTTGTGCTTGAATTCTTCAGTCCTGTTGCATGGCACTTCAGTGCTAGGTGTGAGTGTAACTGTGTCGGTGTAGAGCTTGTTCCTCTGTAGAGCGGGCATGTGATTCTGCTGTGAGATATTGCAGCTACAACCATGACAGTGCTGGTTTCTCAGTGAAGCACCCGTTGCCAGAGCTACAGTTCTGGTGCATCTGTATAGAGTGCAGACTGTAACAGAAATCCAGGTGACAAGAACAACCCTGTTATCTAAGGTTGTGGACAAAACTTCTCTGACCTCCTCCCTAACTCAGTGTTTATATCATGGATTCCCATTAATTTCTATTGTGGGGCAGTTCCTTTGAGCTTGATGTCTGTCAAGGGTGCTCGATTTCAGGTTAAGAACATCATGTAGCTGTTTTCTTTCATATCAATGAGTTCCTCGTGTCTCAGCAGATTTTTTTTTCACGGCAAGCAGGCATTCAGATGTGTTTGAGGCCGGCAGTCCCTGTTAATAGTGAGCGATGTACGGTGAGCAATGATGGAGGGAGCTTTCTGTGGGTGGGAGAAAAGGAGTGGCTGGTTCAGTCCCTTCTGCAAATGAGACCCATGTTACTAGTTTTGCAAGTCTCTTCTGATCAGTAATTTCCTTACTCTGAGCCAAGCGATTGTTTCTGTGAGGCATCTATGACTCTGTACAGAAAGGGCTCAGTGCTGGGTCCAGCCCTGTTCAATGTCTTCATCAATGACCTGGATGAAGGCATCGAGTGCTCCCTTAGCAAGTTTGCAGACGACACTAAGCTGGGTGGAAGAGTCAGTCTGCTGGAGGTACGGGAGGCTCCAAAGGGATCAGAACAGGCTGGATCCATGGGCTGAGACCAGTGGGATAAGGTTTAACAAGGCCAAATGCCGCGTCCTGCACTTGGGGCACAACAACCCTATGCAGAGCAGCTCCAGACTAGGAGAAGTCTGTCTGGAAAGTGCCTGGAGGAGAAGGACCTGGGGGTGTTGGTTGACAACGACTGACCATGAGGCAGCAGTGGCCCAGGTGGCCAAGAAGGCCAATGGCATCTTGGCTGGATCAGAAACGATGTGGCCAGTAGGTCCAGGGAGGTTCTTCTCCCTCTGGACTCAGCACTGGTGAGACTGCTCCTCAAATCCTGTGTTCAGTTCTGGGCCCCTCACCACAAGAGGCATATTGAGGCTCTGGAGCAAGTCCAGAGAAGAGCAATTAAGCCGGTGAAGGGGCTGGAGAACAGACCTTATGAGGAGCGGCTGAGAGAGCTGGGGGTGTTTATCCTGGAGAAGAGGAGGCTGAGGGGAGACCTCATTGCTCTCTACAAGTACCTGAAGAGAGGTTGTGGAGAGGAGGGAGCTGGGCTCCTCTCCCAAGGGTCAGGGGACAGGACGAGAGGGAATGGCCTCAAGCTCCGCCAGGGGACGTTCAGGCTGGACATTAGGAAAAATATTTTCCCAGAAAGGGTGATTGGGCAGTGTCAGAGTCTTCCTCAGGGAGGGGGTTGAGTCACCTTCCCTGGAGGAGTTTAAGGTCTGGGTGGATGAGGTGCTGAGGGTCATGGTGTAGTGTTTGATGGGAACGGTTGGACTCAATGATCTGGTGGGTCTCTTCCAACCTGGTGATTCTATGATTCTATGGATAGAAGTTAATGGGGCAGCTGCACAGTTGTAGGAATCATATTGGTGGTTCTTAGGCTGACAAAATAGTTCATGTGAAAGTGTTGCCTTCTGAGTCTCACGTCTAATCCGTGCAGGGTCTAAAATTGGTTGTTGTTGACTCCTGAGCTCTGCAGGTTGTTGGATGGCAGATCTGTTGGAAGGATCTGTTGCTTTTGTGGTCTGAGGGAAGGTGTGAAGTGCTCTGGTTTGAGAAGGCAGGAGGAAATTGGTGCAGACAGAATCCATCCAGCATGTCAAGTGCTTTGCTTTGGCAGGACTTGGAGTGCTGCAGGGTCGGGGTGATGGTGATTCGCATCACTGTAGCCAAATGAGTGTGATCCAAGTTCCACAGCCAGGGGCACTGAGCCGAAACAGTACAATCAACTGGAGGCCAAGAAAGGTTGTCATATTCTTTGCTTTTAGCCTGGTTCCTAGAGAAGATTTTACCTGTGTCTTGTGTATTAATAATTTACTTTATGATTTTTCATTTTTTTTTTAATGGCAAAATTCAACCAAAGGTAGAAGTTAATGAAGTTTTATTGAAACAGGTTCCGTGCCAAAGGGGAGGGGAGAGGGACTCAAGGTAACACGTCTGCTGAAGGGGAACAACCTGCTGTGTGAGCCAAGGTTATCTGTCCCCTTCGCCTGCCAGGTGGCACATGTGCAAACAGCACTGGGACAGGACTGGGAGATACCGGACGGCGCTGGGAGGCAGGGAGCAGAGCTGAGAGGGGATCTGGTTATTCCATGTGCTGGGAAGGAAAGGGTTTCAGGAGCATGTGTAGAAAACCAGCTTCGTTGCTTCTAACCCAAGGTGCTCCCAAAGCAGCAGAAGCTGATAGTTCACGTGATTTTTGTCTGATCTTTTTAATGGAAAATTGATGAGTTAATGCTTCAGGCTGACATAACATATAGTGGTGGAGGCACATGTTATGAAATACAGCAGCAGCCTGGCTACACGACGGCTTATTTCAACCTCTTAGTAATCTGATCTCTGACTTGTGTATTTTTGGTTCTCATACGTTTCTTATTTTGAGTTTCACTGGAATCCGCGGTAGAACCGAAGATTTCTCTGCTGGATGCCAAGTGAATCGCACAAGGTGCCTGTAGTTCAAACTTGAACTTCATTTACGATAGTTTAATAGAAGAGGTGATGTAGACGAAGCAGGATGCTGTTGGTCTGCAGCTTGAATAAGCAGTGTGTCTGTAAAGAGCTTTATAATATAATTAACTGCTGTTTGCTTGTGATCTTGCTGATCTGGATGCTGAGTTTCAGCTCCATCTGAAACAGAGCTGGAGGATATGTGGAACAAAATCTCATTTGTTTATAGTAAATACTACTAAGAGATTTAAACTTGAAATTAAGGGAATCAAAAACTTTGAGCACACTTGGCAAGCTTACAAATGGGAATTTTTAATCTCCTTTCTTGTGGCTTCTAATTGAAGGCTGGTGCTTAATTTATTAAAGTGGCCTAAGTGACCTTGTAACTGTGAACTAGGTTTAATCCAAAATCCACTAGTGAAACTGCAAAGAAGCTGCAACCAAAGTTTCTTCATGTTGCTGAGTGTTAAGGTGCTCCGGATCCTTTGACCTTTGAGTGTTTTGCTGAGGATGATGTGAGAGAGCTGGTTGGCTTTGCTGCCCTCCTGGGAGCTCTTGTTCTGTACCATAACTCAACTCAGAGGTCAGACAGCACTGAGGGAAACGTGTCGTTCACTTGTCAAGGGTCAGCTGATTTTAGAAAACAGTATTTATTGTTTCCTTATGGTTACAGAGTGATCAGTGATGCTCCTTATTGGTAACAAAATAACGCTTATGGGGTGAAAAATGATCCTGAAATGAGGGGCTTTAAGTAATCTGCTGCTACTCGGAAAACAAAACTTGAGTTCTTTCTATTTTCAGAGCACTACATTTAACCTTTTTACTGTTATTGTTTTCCCTTTTCATTGCAGCAAACCTAAAAATCGAGAGAGAAATCTGTTGGAAAACCTCCTGGTGCACAAATAGAGTGGTCTCGGATTTTGAATTGTACCTGCCATTTAATAGTCTGGTCTCTGAAGGGTTTGATGCTGTTTTGGTCTGGGAGATAGGTGTGCCTGGTCAAGGCAAAGTTCCTGGCAGAGCCGTCATGCTGGAGTTGGCTGGACTTGGCTTGGTCAGGAAAAAGAATGTGCAGTAGATAGTTCTGTTCTTGCCATGAGGACTGAGGGTTGCCAGGTGAATCTATAGCCTGTGGTTCTCTGGCATTTCTCACCTGAGGACACTCTGTGTTACAGGCTTCTCCCAGTCTGTACCATTGCTTAGTTGTTCCTGCCTTGCTCTTCAGAAGCACCAAGTGCACACAAGCCCTGTTTGAAGCTGCTGGGTTTGCAACCCCCTTGAGCTTGGTTCAGTGTCCTAAACCACAAGAGATGATGTTTGGAGAGGACGTAATCATTTTCAAGACCTCCTTTTGATGAAAGGAAACGTTTATTGGTGTTGTAGCGTTCAATTCCGGATGTTAGGAAGCTACACGAATGGTTCCCAACACTTTACCTTGGATTTCTCAACTCTCTAGGCTGAAAACTGTTATTCTGAGGGTTTTTTTTTTTTTTTTTTTTTTCATGGAACATTTGGAAAATAAGAGGTGCTTAATACCTACAGGAAGATGCCTTTAAGATTTATTTTCAAACTTCCTTGAGGTTAGCTCAGATTACATTTTCTTTTTAATAGGGGTGACTCTGGGGTGTGGCGGGAGCAGCCTGTGCCACGGGTTTGTCACCCTGCTCTGAGTCACCATGGCAGAACAGCACCAGGAGAAAGGTGGTGATGCTGGATTATTATGCTTTTATCTCACTGTGCAAACAATTCTTTAATTAACACAGTTCATTTTACTTAACGTTCTGTATCCAAAAAATAATTGGTCTGAGTTAAAAATGGTTCTTGTATATGGTGTTAAAGGGCCTCCAGGAAAGCTGGGGAGGGGCTTGGGATCAGGGAGGGCAGGGAGAGGACGAGGAGAATGGTTTTGAGGTGCAGGAGGGGAGATTGAGATGACATCTTAGGAAGAAATGTTTTTCTGTGAGGGTGGGGAGGCCCTGGCCCAGGTTGCCCAGAGCAGGGGTGGCTGCCCCATCCCTGGAGGGGTTCCAGGCCAGGTTGGATGGGGCTTGGAGCCCCTGATCCAGTGGGAGGTGTCCCTGCCCATGGAACTGGATGGGCTTTGAGGTCCCTTCCAACCCAAACCATTCTGTGATTCTGTGATATTCTTCAGAAGAAAGGCAAGTTCTATGAAGAAAATCCGAGCAGCTTACAGTCCCTTTTACTGATGTTTTGTTTCTTGGAGTTTATTCTAATGTTAGGACTGCAGTCTTTCTCTTGCTATTTATTTGCCTTATGTTTTGTAACTTTTAAAGTTACCATAACTCGGGTCTGATTTGCATGATTTTGGTGTGAGAAGGAAGATTTTTATCATACTGTCTTCTTCCTTCCTCCACTTACTCCACTTGCTGCAAAATTGCTTTGGTTCATTGAGCCTTTTAGTGGATTTGGGACTTCCTGGGTAGAATGATTGTATGATTTCTCCTCTTCGATAGACTCATAGAATAACGAGGTTGGAAGAGACCCACCGGATCATCGAGTCCAAACGTTCCTATCAAACACTAAACCATGTCCTCCCGTCCACCCGTTCCTTAAACCCCTCCAGGGAAGGTGAATCAACCCCCTCCCTGGGCAGCCTCTACCAGTGCCCAATGACCCTCTCTGTGAAAAAAGATAGAAATGAGAACATACAAAATCTATATTTTTTGCTTTTCAGTTTCACGCAGAAAACTTCTTCACACTTCAAACATGTAAGGCTGGAGAAGTCCTTAAAGCACAGACTGCTCGGCTCTCTTGAAGTGTGCGGAACAACATGTGAGATTAGAGCTGTGCTTCATGAACTGTGGTTTAATACTCACTGTCCTTAAAGTTTCTACGAGTCAAACTAGGCTCTTAATGAACTCTTGCACCTGGGAAAAGCTGTCTCCCCGCTCTGAACTCTTTGCAGCCCCAGGGGATGCTGACTGCCAGGAAGGGCTTGCGCTCATTTCCTTCCCATTAGCAACATTTTATTGCAGAGTAACTGCAGGGTCAGATTCTCTCACCTAAAGTTTCTGCTGTTTTGAGTTTGCTCTCAAACACAACAGGATCTCATGAGCATCAGAAGAGACAGGGAAAGAGCAGAAACCTGCTGGTGCTCTGAGCTAGGCTGATGTTGGAGCATGGACTTAGGCACAGTGAGTTGTGCTGCTTATCATAGAATCACCAGGTTGGGAAAGACCCATCGGATCATCGAGTCCAACCATTCCTATCAAACACTAATCCATGTCCCTGAAGCACTTCATCCACTGGTCCAGGGAAGGTGACTCTATCCCCTCCCTGGGCAGCGTCTGCCAGTGCACAATCACCCTTTCTATGAAAATTTTTTTCTTAATGTTCAGCCTAGATCTCTGCTAGCAGAGCTTGAGGCCATTCCGTCTCATCCTGTCCCCTGTCCCTTGGGAGAAGAGCCCAGCTCCCTCCTCTCCACAACCTCCTTTCAGGTAGTTGGAGAGAGCAATGAAGTCTCCCCTCAGCCTCCTCTTCTCCAGAATAAACACCCCCAGCTCTCTCAGCTGCTTCTCTTCTTCTCCAACCCCTTCCCCAGTTTCGTTGTTCTTCTCTGGACTCGCTCCAGAGCCTCAATATGCCTCTTGTGGTGAGAGGCCCAGAACTGAACATAGGATTTGAGGAGCAGTCTCACCAGTGCTGAGTCCAGAGGGAGAAGAACCTCCCTGGCCCTGCTGGCCATGCTGTTGCTGATCCAAGCCAAGATGCCATTTGCCTTCTTGGCCACGTGGGCCACTTCTGCCTCATGTTCAGTCTTCGTCAACCAACACCCCCAGGTCCTTCTCCTCCAGGCAGCTTTCTAGCCAGATGTCTCCTAGTCTGGAGCTGCTCAGGGTTGTTGTGCCCCAAGTGCAGGACCCGACATTTGGCCTTGTTAAACCTCATCCCATTGGACTCAGCTTGTTCAGATCCCTTTGGAGCCTCCCGACCCTCCAGCAGATCGACAGTTCCACCCAGCTTAGTGTCGTCTGCAAACTTGCTACGGGAGCACTTGATGCCTTCATCCAGGTCATTGATGAAGACATTGAACAAGGCTGGACCCAGCACTGAGCCATGGGCACACCAGTTGGAACTGGCTTCCATCTTCACTTTAACACCATTTAGCACTACTCTCTGGGCTCGGCCACCTCTGAGTGTGTTTAAATCAAGTTTAATATTAATCCTGCAAAGAATTCTTACCTGTAGACGAGATTACACGTGTGGATAGTAAGGTGAAATATCTATAAATTTGATAATCTACTTGGATCTTTCTACATTATCAAATGCAAAATTTTGATACCTTTAATAAATTTGTCTGGCTCTTTAATACTGCATTTGGTGGCTGGGAGACAGTTGTTAGATGTGCTGCAACCTTCTTATCAGAGTCAGGGTAAGAGGTAAACAGTTTTCACTTCAAATCTAGGTGACGTTCCCTCTGTGGGAGGAATGTTTAGGCATAGCTGAGATTCCTGGAACCTGCAGTATTTCTTCCCTGTTTGCTTAAGTGTCATTGCATGGTATTTGGCCCCTTTTAAGATACCCCAGCTTTGTTGCTTCCCAGATCATTGATCCGATTTCACCACAGACTGTGCCGTACGCTGCCTGGCACTGCTGCTCTGTGAATGTTGCTGGGAGGACATGTTCCCCACTGTCCCCCAGGGCTGCAGGGAGACAAGTAGTGCTGTGCTGTTTACTGTATGTCTTCCCGAACCTTCTGCAGTCCCGAGACATGTGGCAGCGTCCCTGTAGTACAGCGAGTGATGATCGTACCTGGGCTGGTCTGAGCTTTGCTTGCATGTCAGTCTTGCTGAGGTCATTTACAAGATTTGAGACCCAACTGGATGAAAGCTGTTTATGCAGTGAATGTGCTCTGTAGGAATGTGCTTTTTTCACTCTGCACTGGGGAGACTGCTCCTCGTATCCTGTGTTCAGTTGTGGGCCCCTCAGCACAAGAAGAGAACAGGCCTTCTGAAGAACGGCTGAGAGAGCTGGGGGTGTTTATCCTGGAGAAGAGGAGGCTAAGGGGAGACCTCATTGCTCTCTGCAACCTCAAAGGAGGTTGTGGAGAGGGGGGAGCTAGGCTCTTCTCCCAAGTGACAGGGGACAGGATGAGAGGGAATGGCCTCAAGCTCTGCCAGTGGAGGTTCAAGCTGGACGTTAGGAAAAAGTTTTTCACAGAAGGGGTGATTGGGCAGTGTCAGAGGCTGCCTGGGGAGGGGATTGATTCACCTTCCCTGGAGGGGTTTAAGGGACGGGTGGACGAGGTGCTGAGGGACTTGGGTTAGTGATTGATGGGAATGGTTGGTCTTGTTGATCTGATGGGTCTTTTCCAACTTGGTGATTCTGTGATTCTATCAATCTGTACCGGTGGTGGAGTGATCCCTCCCTGCTGCACAGAGCACTTCAGGCTGCTCAGCACAACTTTATTACTCTGAACAAGTCTTCCCTCTCCTTCTGGGCCACTCCCTGAGCCAGTGGAAACCAGGCTCGTGTTTACACAGGCTCATTAGAGTGAAGAATTCTCATCGGCAGAGTCACTCCATATGCCAAGGCATTCCCTTGGCCACCTGGTCCTACTGTGTGTGGGAAAAACTTCCCTCACCGCTGGGAGCAGGGGACTGGTAACTGGTTATCTTCACCAGGCACGCTGGGAAGAGAGTGCCTGTTGTTGTGGTGCAGAGATCTGGAGCTGCCGGGCATCCCTTCAGCGCTCTTGGTGTCTTTGTGCCTGGGAAAAGGTCCCTGCATTGCCTGAGATGACCGACCGTCAGTCCCTCCTGACCACTGGGTGCGCTGGATACCTGGATCGGGGCCTAGGTGACGTGGTCTGGTGCCACCGGTGAAGGTTGCCAGAATGATGTCTTCTAGTTGTGGCAAAAAATAATATTGAAACATCAAAATGAATATACAAACACATTGCAAAAGTCAGTTATCTCAAAATCCTATACGCAAGCATCCAATGGAAGGCCTGTGGAGCTCTTCTGGACCACAGCAGGCTGGGAGCTGGGATCTCCCAGAGCTGGGATGTTTCTTGGGTGTCATACTCATTCTCATTTGCTAACGGAGAATGTAAAATGCCTGGGCTAAGTCACCGCCTCGAGAGCCAAACATTGCCTGTGGGGAGTGCTGGTGTGTTCAATGACCAGCAGGTCCAGGGAGGTTCTTCTCCCTCTGGACTCAGCACTGGTGAGACCGCTCCTCGAATCCTGTGTTCAGTTGTGGGCCCCTCAGCACAAGAAGGTTGTTGAGGCTTTGGAGTGAGTCCAGAGAAGAGCAACAAAGCTGGGGAAGGGGCTGGAGAACAAGAGGAACGTCTGAGAGAGCTGGGGGTGTTTATCCTGGAGAAGAGGAGATTGAGGGGAGACCTCATTGCTCTCTGCAACTCCCACATGACAGGGGACAGGACGAGAGGGAATGGCCTCAAGCTCTGCCAGGGGAGGTTTAGGCTGGACATTAGGAAAAAATCTTTCACAGAAAGGGTGTTTGGGCAGTGTCAGAGGCTGCCCAGGGAGGTGGTTGATTCGCCCTCCCTGGAGGTGTTTAAGGGACGGGTGGATGAGGTGCTGAGGGACATGGTTTAGTGTTTGATAGGAATGGTTGGACTCGATGATCCAGTGGGTCTCTTCCATCCTGGTTGTTCTATGATTCTATGAGCACCCACACCCTTCTTAGGGAATCTCTTGGACTCCTTGAGTTCCTGCTAGTGCCCATGCTGAACGCTGGTGCATTGTGTGTGAGTGCCCTCACCAGTCTCAAGGGGAAAATTTCCTTGCCAGCCTCTTCATCGATCCCTTTTCCTTCCTCTTTGTTTACTTAAATTCAGACATAAATCTTTATAAGTGATTATTCATGCTGCCTGTTTGCTGAAATATGGACCTGTCTTTGTACACACATGGTTTAGTGTTTGATGGGAATGGTTGGACTCGATGATGTGGTGGGTCTTTTCCAACCTGGTGGTTCTATGTTCTCTAGACCTTACTGTTTGCCTATGTTCTTATTCTACCCTGTAGTAAATAGTGAATCTCAGTATTTCTTAATCTGTAATTAATTCACTCTTTTGATTATAATGGTTACTATACGAACACCTTGTTAAATACTAAGCTGGTTTATGATCAAGAGCTGCTAAAGATCCAACTCTTTGATCTACCTTTAATTATCAAATTGCTGCTAAATCATAACCATGCACAATATTTCCATCCAGCACCTCATTCCGTGCTCAGTGTAGAGGGAGAAGAGCACAAGGCTTGGGTGTAACAGCCAATTAGAAATGCTTACCGAGCTTGAATTAAAATGATGGTGTCAAATATGATTTGATACTGTGCAAACGGCTGTGAGCTGACCGAGTGTTTTGGAGATGGTGTTAAAATGTCCCTGTGGCACTTCTATGTGAGGGAACAGTACATGGGGTGACAGTCGTGTGTCCTGGGGGTGTAGTGAGCAGCTCAGCAGTGTTACTGCCGTGTATAGATGGCAAACCTGTGCTGAGCCGTGCTTTATAGAACCCCTACCTCTGGGCCAACAAATTATTCGGAAACCACGCTTGTCCTGGCATAAATATCATAGAATCGTAGAACAACCAGGTTGGAAGAGACTCAGCGGATCATTGAGTAGCACGGTGTGTGTCTTGCTGCCACAGCAGTGGGGAGTTGCGCTTGTTTTACATCATTATGTGACAGTTAACCTGATAATGTGAACTCAGTCTCACATTTATGTGTCTGTAGTTCTTGCCTTGGTGCATCCTCCTATTCTCTTGAAAGGGTATTGAGCTGCAGCTTGAGGTGGCCTTAACGCCCTTTTGTAATTTCAAGTGACACTAACAAATAGGGTCCTCGGTTTGCTGTTATAAAGAGTGGAGTAACCTGCCTTAGGGCATCAGCTTAATGGTTTCTAGCACAAATGTGCTTCCTAATTTGATCTTTTTTCACCTTATTGCACCAGCAGTTTTGCAGGGCTTGTGCCACTTTCTGCTTCACCACTAAAACCCCCAGGAAGTGCTTGGTGGTGAAGTTGCTGGTTCAGAGCTGTGTGCAGGCACAAATTGTGTCTGTGAGACTTGTCCTGGAGCCATCCCCAGCCTCACTGCCCAGCAGGTTTGGGTTCCTCCTGAGGTGCTGGACGGCTCAGGAGCAGCTTGAAGTGCAAGCTCTGATTTGCTTCCTCTGGTGCCAGTGAGATCAGTGCTGACAGAGCTGGTCACCGCTTCTCATCAAGCTGCAACATCTTATCATAGAATCATAGAACAACCAGGTTGGAAGAGACCCACTGGATCATCGAGTCCAACCATTCCCATCAATCTCTAAACCATGTCCCTCAGCACCTTGTCCACCTGTGCCCTAAACCCCTCCAGGGAAGGCAAATCAACCACCTCCCTGGGCAGCCTCTGACACTGCCCAATCACCCTTTCCGTGAAACATTTTTTCCTAATGTCCAGCCTGACCCTCCCCTGGTGGAGCTTGAGGCCATTCCCTCTCGTCCTGTCCCTTGGGAGAAGAGCCCAGCTCCCTCCTCTCCACAACCTCCTTTCAGGGAGTTGGAGAGAGCAATGAGGTCTCCCCTCAGCCTCCTCTTCTCCAGGATAAACACCCCCAGCTCTCTCAGCCGCTTCTCATAAGGCCTGTTCTCCAGCTCCTTCACCACCTTCGTTGCTCTTCTCTGGACTCACTCCAGAGCCTCAACATCCTTCTTGTGCTGAGGGGCCCAGAACTGAACACAGGATTCGAGGAGTGGTCTCACCAGTGTCGAGTACAGACGGAGAAGAACCTCCCTGGACTTGCTGGTCACACCATTTCTGATCCAAGCCAAGATGCTATTGGCCTTCTTGGCCACCTGGGCCACTGCTGGCTCATGGTCAGTCGATGTCAGCCAACACCCCCAGGTCTCTCTCCTCCAGGCAGTTTTCATGACCAACCTCTCCTAGCCTGTAGCTCTGCATAGGGTTGTTGTGCCTTTAGGCACATAGTTTGTGTGTTGTGATCTTCTCTCAAAGCTGAACTATGAGCCTGTGTCCAGCTCGTTGCAGTGAAGGGAACCACTAAAGGGAGTGAGTATTGGACAAGAGAGCTCTGAGCTCCAGCCCTAGGAAACAGCTGTGGTATTTGATGAAGTTGCCGCTGTGGGAACTTGGTATTTCCTGATGCATCGAGTAACTTCCCTCAGCGATGGGCTCAGGTTGTACCTAGTGCAGCCCCAGTCATGAGCTGCTGGGCTTTCCAAGATACCCCTGAGCTTTGTGTAGCAGGTCGTGTCTGAGTATCTCTATCTGATTTTTTTTTCCAGCAGTGATGTGCTGAAAACGCTGATGTAAAGAACTAGGTGCCCAACCACAAGTTAATTAGTTTCACTGTTTTACAGATGGGGTCGAGGATTTGGTCTGTTGGGCTCCATCTTTGGAAAGGACAGTGCAATAAATCAGTCAAACAGTGTTTTTGGACTCGTGTTTTATATACTACAAATGCTACTTGGTAAGTATTGATTCCTTTTAGAGCCTAGAATGTATAACAGGTCTGTGGTGATGAGAGAGAGGAGTGTGTTCCATGTCCTGCAATCCGCAAGAGACCAGATAAATGCATGTGATTTTTATCTTTTAGCACCCGTCTAATGATACAGTGGTCTAAAGGGCTTAAAAACCCAACCGATAACGAGCAATTGCATTTCCTCTTGCTATGCTACTAATAATATAAGCGCCAAGGCGGTTGCTACGCTGGTATTTTCCCTTAAATATATTTAGCATAGAAAAGAGGGGAAATAAAAGTGGAACTTACGAGTTCTGCAGGAGCTATAGCGACAAGTTGCATGAAATGTCATGTATTTGTATTCATAACTATATGATCTGCTGTAAAGCTGTTAATATCGATAGACAAATTGACCAACTGTAACTCCCCATAACTCAGGGATAAAGGAGATGGCAAATACAACACATCTTATCCAAGGACTAGTGTGCAAGAGTGAGCAGCTCCTGCAGGCAGTGATTTTAGACTTGTGTGTAAAACCACTGTGCTGCGTAGCCTTCGGTTTGCATTGTTGTGCTTTGTGCAGCAGAAAGCATGAGCAGCACTAGTAACTCTGTCTCTCTCCTTGCAGGTATGACAGCAAGCGCAGTAGCAGCTCTGATCCTCATGACGTCCTCCATCGTGTCTGTCGTAGGGTCCTTGTACCTGGCGTACATTCTGTACTTTGTGCTGAAGGAATTCTGCATCGTCTGCGTCATCACGTACTTGCTGAACTTCATTCTCTTTATCATCAACTACAAACGACTAGTTTATTTGAACGAGGCCTGGAAACGGCAACTCCAACCCAAGCAGGAGTGAGGCCTGTTTGAACTGCTGACTGACAGTCTCAAGACCCAACAACTTCCATTAAGTTTATTTTGCAGTAATTTTTTATTCTCCATATCAGACACTTTCCCTGAGAATCATAACTGAATTTTTAATTATAAATTTGAAGGGGCCCTAGATAATTTTTTTTTTTTTGTGCTAATCCTCAACGTAAACGTGGTTATGAAAGAAAGCGCTAATGCAGTCAAAGACAAGCTTTAACTTTACTTTGAAGGAGTTTTAGCCAGAGCAAAACCCAGACTCTCTCTCTTCCCCCTCCACTCGTGAAGTGGGTAACACTTGCTATAAAATATCCTGTATATAAGTTCAGGTATAACAAGATGTGATGATGACATTAAATATTCTAGACTAGCATCACCATATTTAATGTTGCCATGTTTACAGTACGTCGTGTATTACCTTCATTTTTTTTTTTTTTTTTTTTTTTTTTTAGCCGACGGACTCTAGATTTGACTAGGACTGTAAATAAAATCAGAACTCTTGGTTTCCTCCCTGGACACCTCCCTGTACAATCCGCTGTGTTCGCCTCGGAGCTGTCGGTGTTCCGCTGGAACCGACTGACGGGATGGAAGAGGTGACCTCTCCAGAGAACACCGCGCGGCGGCACTCGCCGCCAGTGCTTTCACAAGAATGATAGTTCTTTTGGGTTCCTTTTTCTTCTTTTTTTTTTTTTTTTTTGTCTCTGGTAACAAAAACGGGATTAAAGCTGAAACCTGAAGCGTATTAATTAAACCACAACTTCATGAATTCCTGGACAGAATGCAAATAACTTAGAGGGGTGAATAGAAGCGAGATGTTGTGCGGATTGGGGGCTGGGCTAGCAGAGAGTGGTCTTTGAAGGACTGAATTTCCATGCTGAGCGGTTTCACCTCTAAGCTGCGATCAGGCAGCCTGTGTTGTACGAATGTTGTACGAATGCAGCAGGAACCGCTGCCCGAGTGGGATAACCCCAGAGCGTGCTGGAGAAGCGGTTGCGCTTAACTGATCTTTGTCAGGATCTTTGGTTTGCGCTATATTGGGAAAATGAACTTCAGGCCTGACACGCATCAGGTCCCTCGGAAGGGCAACCTCGTTAGTGGGCTCAGAAAGTCACTGCGCTCCTGAGAACGCTACGTGATCTAGTGCTATCATTGCTCTTTCTAACAACTAATTGGAAACAATTAAACTGCGGATTTAAGCAAAAGCGTAAACGCCGTTTCTGCGCTCAGTATTCTAAGGCTGAATGTTAAAAGTGCCTCCTGTCTTCAGATCTTAAACCAAATACCTTGTGTTGAACTCGGCAGGCAGAAGTGTCCTTGCTTTTAAAAACGAACACGCAAACAAACCAACCTCCCGGGCAGCTCGCTGGGGAGAGAAGAGTATTACGAGATCTCTTAGTTTTTAGACTGAGAAGTGGTAGCAGTATCATTCCAGTTCAGTCGGTGCGGTGGAAGGTTTGGTGCTGCGATTCAGAAAAGTCAAACCCTCGCGTTTCAGACCGTGACGCCAAGATGTGTCGGTTCAGCTACTTTCTGTAATTGGTGCTGTGCTGCTTTTTGCCCTTGTCAGCTTCTAAATATGAAGAACTCCAACTGCGTACCCAGTTATTTAAAGAATTAGTTTAACCAATTGTAGGATTTTTGTCTTAAACGCGAACGTCAGGCACGTCTGTTGTCTGGCTGGTTATGGGTTATAAACACTATGTTGCTGAGGAGAAACTTGACTGTGAAACATGCAGTGTTCTGTAAAGAAAATAGAGTTTTTTAGATTGAATTCACACAAATAGTATTTAAATTACTACTGAAGTAACTTTCTGGTCTGTATTGAGGATGTAGGTGGAAACTGCTTTATGTATAGAGTTCTGTGGTATGAGTAACATCTGTTGCATGTAACACTAAATTACTTGTCCCTCTCGTCTACCAGTTTTAGACAACGATTCATTAAATGCGTTTTGTATTGACCAGAGTACAGTTAAAGCTTGTCTTGATGTTTAGTTCTGTCTCTCAAATGCCTTGAACTTTGATAGGAGGGGAGCGAATGATGTCAGACTGAGGCTTTGCTTTGTTCTCCGACGAGCCTTGTGGTGATATCGCTGTTAATTTTGTCGTATAGATTGATTTTTGGTGTGTTCCTGTGATCTACGCTAAGGCATCTTTTTCATCCGAGGAAGAGGTGAACGCCTGCTGCCCCACACGGTCGCAGCGCGAATGCCTCGGAGCGAGCAGCAGTGGAGACCAGTCTCACCAGAGACGACTTGATCTGGTTTCCGGGTGCGTACGCACCGGGAAAAGGAAGAGAAGCCCCATCAGCTGCAAGTGTAGGTGTTGGCCGACTTCGCTGTGTCTCGTGCTTGTCTGTGTGGGCATCGTCTGTTAATCCCGTTCGTTTAGTCCAATTGTTCTGGGCCAGATTCTCCGCAGCCGTGTCTGCAAGTCCTTGTCTGTGCGTACACAGGGATCAAACCCGAACCGGGTTTGGTCTCTGGAGGAACTTACAGCTACACTTTGTGCACGAACTTGCAAATCTGATCCTTAATTGTGAACTCTGGTGTCTGGTGTGCTTTTTCACTTTTTACTGGAAGTGATTTGCTAGAAATGGCCTTCACTCTACTTCCTCTCTTGTGCTTCAGAAATGCAGTTGGCCTGAATAAAGGGCAAAATGGTATTGGCAGGAGAAATCTGGACCTTTTTGCTTCCAGTTCTTTGACTCTTCTTTCTATCCCAATGATAGAAACGGCACATTTCTTCCAGTAAAGTGGCTCAGGTGACAATTAACGTGATGGAATCTGACGAGTGTTTTGTGCTGCTGCTCCCCCCGGCCTGTCCCAGCTCTAACAAATATTGTGGCAAACCTGGGGGGATGATTTGAATTTGAGCCTTTATGGATCTGAAGGGAACTCCTGAAAAACCTTGAGGAGACGAGAGCAGGGGTGGCAAAGGCTCATGAGTAACACTGGGTCGGGCAGAGGGTTTTGACTTATGTGAATGGAGGTGAAAATAATGTATTATCTGCAAAAAGTGGTTCTGAATTTGGCCTTTTCCTCTCCCTGACTCACCGGAGTTCCGCAGGGAGGGGTGGGTTGAAAAGGCGAAAGAACCTCATCCTCAAACCTGCTTAGGAATGAACCATTCCTGAAATCCTCTTACTGTAAGGTACTTGCTCCTCTTAAGGCCAACAAAGCGTTCAAGTCTTCTTTAGGAAATGAATGTTCTCGGAAGCTTCTTACTGTAAAGCGTTGGCGGCACTAAGGCCGATGGAACATTCCCTCCCACCCTTGATAGCTGGAGTGACAGCAGCTCTCTCCAGTGACATTTCCACATACTAGAGGGGTTTGTCTCCTGCTGTAGCCTCTCGACTGAGGCGCATTCGGCTGCACTTGATGCTCCTGGTTTATCAGAGAGATCCAGTCTCCCTGGTTCTGCCAATGATGTTTTAATGGTGATCTGGACAAACCTGGTTCAGAAAAGGTGACGACTTCCGTTACCACAAAGCTGTATTAAGCGTGGCCAAAACTTCAGGTGTTTGCTCTGCAGAGTGTGTTCCCTCAGCTGTTTATGTGCTTGAAACTCCAGCTGAAACAGCCGCTGAGACGGAGTCCCTGGGCGCCCGTTCCTTTTGTCAGTGCAGGTTGAGTCTCTCTTGGAGGGTCAGGATACAATTTTGCTAACAGGTAAAAAAACACTGTAAATATGTACGAAGTCTATTTGTTGCACATAACTTTTTTGGTATAAAAAAAATAAATGTAGAAATTACCTGTGGACGTCTTGCTGCAATCATTTTGTGCTGCCTTCGTGCAGTCCGGACGGAAGAGCTTGAATGAAGCCAATCCGAGGCCTTTTTGGACTCAGTCTGAGCCTTAGAACCTGTTTTTGAAGTCTGTACTGTAATTCTGTTCCTAGGACTGTACGAAGCTGTGTTTTCTTTCAAAGAGGCCGTGTTGGCAGCACGAGGGTCGACACGCTGGGGTCCCCAGAGGAACCAGTTTGTGGAGTTCCTGCAGCTCCAGCTTGTCCTGCTGCACTTTGTGTGCACAGGGGGGCAGAGATTGAGCAACATTGGCTCCAGGCTTTAGCTGTCAAGTTCTTAGAATCATAGACCAACCAGGTTGGAAGAGACCCACCAGATCATCAAGTCCAACTGTTCCTATCAAACTCTAAGTTCTTTAATTAACATGCAAGAGAACCCTTTAACGATGTTATTTTTAGCATCCCCACTTTCCTTGGATCTGCAAACCTGCTTTAACTCCACTGCAAAACCACAAACCACCTGGAAACCCCGTATGTTTTCTGGGATCCCAGGATTAGGAACAAGCAGGAGCTCCAGCTCTGTGCTGTGGTGCTCGCGTTCCTGCAGGTATTGAACCGTGTGTCTCTTTGGATTGAATGGTTGGACTCGATGATCCGATGGGTCTTTTCCAACCTTCCATGATTCTATGAACGACCGAGCTTTCTCATCTGCATTTGTGAGCACTGTGAGCTACTCGGGGTGGATGAGCCGTGGCTTGTAAGGTGCCAACACTGTCAGGTCTTTGTATTTTGAGGTGGCAGAATGTGTCGTGTCTGTTGAAAGGGGGAAGAATACGGAGACCAAGAACTTGAGATGACTTTCAAATGCTGGTGGTGGCCTTAAATATTGGACTGGCTTTTACACCAGGGCCCGTTTGAGCAAGTGCTGTTTTATTGTGGTGAGGCTTCTATGTCTGGGGCTGTAGTTACACAGAAAATCTGTAAACTTGATATAGTACAACCATAAGGAACAGTGATGGAAGAGTTGTGACCAGCAGGTCCAGGGAGGTGATTCTCCCTCTGTACTCAGCACTGGTGAGGCTGCTCCTTGCAGCCTGTGTTCAGTTGTGGACCCCTCAGCACAAAAAGGATGTTGAGGCTCTGGAGCGAGTCCAGAGAAGAGCAACGAAGCTGGGGAAGGGGCTGGAGAACAGGCCCTATGAGGAGCAGCTGAGAGAGCTGGGGGTGTTTAGCCTAGAGAAGAGGAGGCTGAGGGGAGACCTCATTGCTCTCTGTAACTCCCTGAAAGGAGGTTGTGGAGAGGAGGGAGCTGGGCCCTTCTCCCAAGGGCCAGGACGAGAGGGAATGGCCTCAAGCTCCACCAGGGGAGAGTCAGGCTGGACATTAGTTAAAAATATTTCCCGGAAAGGGTGATTGGGCAATGTCAGAGGCTGCCCAGGGAGGGGGTTGAGTCACCTTCCGTGGAGGGGTTTAAGGCACGTGTGGATGAGGTGCTGAGGGACATGGGTTAGTGTTTGATAGGAACAGTTGGACTTGATGATCCATTGGGTCTCTTCCAACCTGGTTGTTCTATAATTCTATGAAGTCTGCAGTGAGTATCTATGCCCTTATTCTGCATGTGGCAGCATGGAAGGTGGTGTTGGTTTCTTACATGATGGAAAAGAGAATTTAGCTACCGCACAACCTAAAAGCAAACCTTCTCTTTAAGTGGGCAGGTGTTTTGGTAATTTTCTTGAACAGGAAAGTCGGTTGCAGGAAAAAGTTGTCATAGCAACTGTTTCAGACGGCATCCGTGAATTGGAATAACAAAACTGCGTAATTGTGCCAAATTCCACTGTTTGGGAGGCAGCATTGTGGTTCTGCCATGGGTGATACTGCCCAAGACAACCCTGGAATGTTGCACCAAGTGTTCTGAGCTCATTCTACACATTGACACAATCTGTTACAGCCTGATGCCTGCCCTGAGGCCGGTGAGCAGCCTGAAAGGGACAGGACGAGAGGGAATGGCCTCAAGCTCCACCAGGGGAGGTTTAGGTTGGACATTAGGAAAAAATTTTTCACGGAAATGGTCATTGGGCAGTGGCAGAGGCTGCCCAGGGAGGGGGTTGAGTCACCTTCCCTGGAGGGGTTTAAGGGACGGGTGGAGGAGGTCCTGAGGGACGTGGGTTAGTGTTTGACAGGAATGGTTGGACTCAATCATCCCAGTGGGTCTTTTCCAACCTGGTGATTCTGTCACTGTGCTACGTCTCTGTCACATAGTGTGTGCGCTTTAATTTACACATCACCCAACCCCAGGATGCCTCAGGCCAGCATCAAAAAGGCACAGATCAAATTTACCCCCTAGACTGGAGGGACAATTTGATATGAAGGAAGCTCTTCTATGTGGGAAAGTAAAACCACATCTGATAGTGGCAGTTCCTGTACTGTGAATAAAATAACCGGTTTAAACAAAGTTCAGTTGATGTGGGACCTACCCCTCTCCAATACAAGCTCCATACTGGGCTTAGCAGCCTGGCAGGAACAGCGGTTTGTACACATCCTGAGCGCTGGGAACTCGCAGCTTCTCAATCAGCCACATGTTCTGGCGGCAGGAGAAGCTCTTGACCTCGTGCTCGTTAGCAACGCTGTGACCCGAGTAGCATAACTGTTAGGGGAGTATAACTGGCAAACCTAATCTGCATTGAATGTGATGCTCATTTAGAGCAACTTGGATTCTTTACGTCTTCAGCACTGATTTGTATCATGTAAGATTTATATATTTTTTTTTTTCCATGAGCAGATACCTCAGTCAGGACCTTTAACTTCAGCTCTTTGAGACTGAATGTTCAGTTCACTGTCTGGAAACAGGAAGCCTACAGACAGGGCTAAGCACAGAAAACTGGTGTTTTCGATTTGCTTTGTGCCAGAGAACTACTTCAGGCAGCCTAGAAATTGCATTAGACTTGCAAGACTTAAGTCAGGCATAAACATTACTTAAACAGGAATTTAATGAACACGTTCAGCTGGGTCTCCAGCCACTACATGGTTGGATTTCACTTTAGAAACAGGGCATGGGATTTTATTATGGGAGGAAGACAGCTTGATTCATTTGCAATCTTCCAGTACCTTTCTCTGAGCACAAATGCAGCTGATTTGGGCTGTCGTTGCCGGGTAAATATTCCTTTCTTGTTCCCCAAAACACGTGTGGTCCCTGTAGAGAAATTATAAAATAAAGCAAGTGTATATTAAATGCTCTTTCATTCCCTGCTGTCAACTGCTGTGATGTACAGACTGAATTAGGTTAAGCGGAGGAGACCTATGCTCTTTCTTCTATGTGTCAGGTACAACAGGGAGCTTGGCAGATGCACTTTGTGTCATCCTGGCAAGATGACTTGGTGTAACTGGGCGGCAGAGCTGCAAATCAGTGTATTTACAGCTGGTGAGTCGCTGGTAGCTAATTCTACACTTGATCTTAGTGATTTAATCACTTAGTGATCTTAGTGATGGTTCCTCAGGGTTCAGTGCTGGGTCCAGCCCTGTTCAATGTCTTCATCAATGACCTGGATGAAGGCATCGAGTGCTCCCGTAGCAAGTTTGCGGATGACACTAAGCTGGGTGGAAGTGTGGATCTGCTGGAGTGTAGGGAGGCTCCAAAGAGATCTGAACAGGCTGGATCCATGGGCTGAGACCAATGGGATGAGGTTTAACAAGGCCAAATGGCAGGTCCTGAACTTGGGGCACAACAACCCTGAGCAGCTCCAGACTAGGAGAAGTCTGGCTGGAAAGTGCCTGGAGGAGAAGGACCTGGGGGAGTTGGTGACAGGGACTGACCATGAGGCAGCAGTGGCCCAGGTGGCCAAGAATGCCAATGGCATCTTGCCTTAGATCAGAAACGGTGTGACCAGAAGGGCCAGGGAGGTTCTTCTCCCTCTGTACTCAGCACTGGTGAGACCAAACCTAGAATCCTGTGTTCAGTTGTGGGCCCCTCAGCACAAGAAGGATGTTGAGGCTCTGGAGAGAGTCCAGAGAAGAGCAACGAAGCTGGGGAAGGGGTTGGAGAACAAGAGGAGCGGCTGAGAGAGCTGGGGGTGTTTATCCTGGAGAAGAGGAGGCTGAGGGAAGACCTCATTGCTCTCTGCAACTCCCCGAAAGGAGGTTGTGGAGAGGAGGGAGCTGGGCTCTTCTCCCAAGGGACAGGGGACAGGATGAGAGGGAATGGCCTCAAGCTCCACCAAGGGAGGTTTAGGTTAGACATTAGGAAAAAATATTTCACGGAAAGGGTGATTGGTCAGTGTCAGCGGCTGCCCAGGGAGGGGGTTGATTCACCTTTCCTGGAGGTGTTTAAGGGACGGGTGGACAAGGTGCTGAGGGACACCGGTTAGTGTTTGATAGGAATGGTTGGACTCGATGGTTGGGTCTCTTCCAACAGGGTGATTCTATGATTCTATGAAATACAGGCAGGACCATCCCTCTCGCCTGTGCTCACGCTGGTCCTCACCACAGAACCGAGCTGTGCTTTATCTCAGTGAGCAGAGGGCCCTTTTGTCCTACCCTGCAGCACACTATTCTTTGTGTATCATAAACGGGGAGAGTTGTTCAGGATACAGATAGAAGCTTACCTTGGTTAGTCATGAAATCGGCAAAATTCCAGATGAGCTCCCCGATCATGTACTCTTTCCTCTTTTTGTCGAAGATGGCATGGTACTCTCTCAGCAGGGCCTTCTGGTATTCCTCGCTGAACATAAGAGGGGGATCCTGCAGCCAGGAAAAAGAGATGGCCTTGAATGAAGGGGCAGTTAATCTCAGCAAAGGCTCCGTATGTTAAATTAGAATGGGTTGGATTGGAAGGGACCTCAAAGCCCATCCAGTGCCACTCCTGCCATGAGCAGGGACACCTCCCACTGCATCAGGGGCTCCAAGCCCCATCCAACCTGGCCTTGAACCCCTGCAGGGATAGGTCAGCCACAATTTCCCTGGCCTCACTGCTCTCATGCTGAAGAAATTCTTCCTTATGTCTAGTCTAAATCTTCCCCTCTCCAGTTTATCCCCATTGCCCTCTGTCCTATCCCTCCAAGCCTTTGCAAACAGTCCCTTCCCAGCTTTCTTGTAGCACCTTCAGGTACTGGAAGGTCACTATAAGGTCTCCTCGGAGCTCTGAAAACAAGCTTTACAAGGGTTGGTCTTGTTCTTGCTGCTGCATTCACTGTGGCTCCTGAGTCAAGGTTGGCACCTACCGAAATTACAAGGAAACATGCATGAAATTTAAATGTAGTTCCAGATAAGCTTGGGCGAGGCTGGGGTGCTGCCTCTGCACCTTAATAGGTGTAGGAGCACCAGCCCCTCTGTGCAGGATACCTTCCCTGGAGGGGTTTAAGGGATGGTGGATGAGGTGCTGAGGGACATGGGTTAGAGTTTGATAGGAATGGTTGGACTCGATGATCCGGTGGGTCTCTTCCAACCTAGTTGTTCTATGGTTCTACGACAGCAGTGTGGGATCAACACCCCCTCTCTGGTGCGTTCCTTGCTTCCGATCAAGCATTTTCTACAGATTTCACAGCGCTCAGAACTTTCAGTCAAAGCTAAAAGGTAAAATCTAAACCTTGTTGGGCAGTGGCAGGGCTCAAGGCAGAGGGACATGGTTTAGTGATTGACGGGAATGGTTGATGATCCAGTGGGTCTTTTCATAGTATCATAGAATCACCAGGTTGGAAGAGACCCACTGGATCATCGAGTCCAACCATTCCTATCAAACACTAAACCATGTCCCTCAGCACCTCATCCACCAGTGCCTTAAACACCTCCAGGGAAGGTAAATTAACCCCCTCCCTGGGCAGCCTATTCCTATGTCCAATGACCCTTTCCATGATAAACTTCCTCCTAACGTCTAGCCTACATCTCCCCTTTCCAACCTCGTGATTCTGTGATTCACTGATTGGAGTGAAGCAGGATCACAATCCTGGAGTCTTTTGGATGCTAATGCATCTCAGAAGCAGCCAGGACAACGGTAGCCACCCCTTCTAGTTGAGTTTTCCAGACCTGTAAGAAGTGCGGTGCTTTTTTTTCCATCTAGGCATCCACGACACTTACGCTGTGAAGTCCGGGAAGCGCGTCTGCTCCATATTCGCTCTGGATAATGGGTTTCTGGTAGGTTTTATACCAGTCCTCAAACTGTGCTGTGAGTTGCAGTGGAATAACTTCGAGGTGGCCTGGGTCGTGGTACCAGGAGAAGTAGCTGTTTACACAAATTACATCCACGTAAGGAGCCTGGGGATGAAAAGATGAGAGCGTTTTGTCACAGAGGTCAAAGCAGATAATTTTCATAAAGCTAAATTCTCCTTTTGGTTCATTTCTTGGAATGTGGTTTTACTACACATAGAATACACGTGAAGAGCCACGAAGCTGGTGAAGGGGCCCTATGAGGAGCGGCTGAGAGAGCTGGGGGGTTTAGCCTGGAGAAGAGGAGACCTCATTGCTCTCTCCAACTCCCTGAAAGGAGGTTGTAGAGAGGAGGGAGCTGGGCTCTTCTCCCAAGGGACAGGGGACAGGACAAGAGGGAATGGCCTCAAGCTCCGCCAGGGGAGATTTAGGCTGGACATTAGGAGGAAGTTTTTCACACAGAGGGTCATTGGGCATTGGAACAGGCTGCCCAGAGAGGGGGTTGATTCACCTTCCCTGGAGGGGTTTAAGGGACGGGTGGACGAGGTGCTGAGGGTCATGGTTTAGTGTTTGATAGGAATGGTTGGACTCAATGATCTGATGGGTCTCTTCCAACCTGGTTGTTCTATGATTCTATGAATAAAGTCTATTCCCACGCCCCTGAGTCCCTCCCAACATCTTTCCCACTAAAAAAAAGTCGGGTATAATATTTAATAAGCTACTAGCAGATTAATTTGAAGTTTTCCTTACAGCCTTAGGGTCACGGCAATGAGTTAGACAAGACCAACCCATTGCATCCTCGGGTTTGTTAGAAGTTTTTGAGTTTCCAAGATGTCTCTGGCTGGCTGGCACATTCAGATGGACTTTTTGAGAACGGGAATGTGACGATTATCAAGCAGGTGGTCAAATACTTCTGACTGGCAACTCAATTTGTGCAATACTGAGCCCGAGTTAGATGCCATTTCTGCCACCCGGACGCTGCGATCAAAGGGCACAAAGCCCACTGAAGGAATGTTGTCTGTAACTTGTTCAATGTTCTCTTAACATGTTTTGTAATAAAAGGAAAGAAAAAAAAAAAGCGCTAATAACACAACAGTGTGAGAGATCTGTTCTTTGGGTTTGTTGCCCTGGGTCTCGGCAGAAGATGGGGGGGTCAGGGGGAGCTTACGGACACCCTCGGGCTACTTGTGCAACCCTGGACCAGCTTTTAGCTTATTCAACATGAACAGACGTCTGCTAAAGATCTAGAGCAGTTTAAAGCAGGGAATTAGAGCAAAGCTTCCTTCCTTTAGACTTCCCCAGGGGCTGTGAGCATTTTTAAAGAGGTTTAAGCTTTGGTTTGATTGCAAAGGAAAAGCCTCAGCGTTAGTAAAACCCATCAAGTGAACAGCAGAGCTCAACAACTGCAGTTCACTTCACTTAAAAGGAAGAAAACAGCTCACAGATATTTTTGTTTTCAGCTGGATTATAAAAACAGGACAAAGGACTTCGTACTAGGAAAAAAAAAGTAAACTTTCTTCTGCCTCTCCCTCTTGAATATCTCCAGTGAAAGCGAGAAGGAGGAGGAAAAGGCTGCGAAACAAACGACAAGAGGAGGAAATTTAACGCTGACTTGAAAGCAAAAGGTAGAAAAATCGAGTAAACTTACACCGAGGTCACGAGCGTAATTAGCATCTGTCACAAAGGTTACTGGTCGGGAGGGATCGAGAGCTTTAGTGTGAGCTATCACTGTCCTGTTTGCAAAGAGTAAAGCAAGAGTTCAACAGTGAAGAAGCAGCACAGTCTCCCCGAGCTCTCTGTCCTTCCCTCCTCCAGCGTCGGAGGCTTCTTTGGGTTTAGCGTTTTTTTAGTTTTTAGCCCTGAGTGGAGGGATTTTTGTCTTCAAACTCGTTGTCCTTTCGCCAACTTTTAAGCTGCACCCACAGCCACGAACGCCCCCATTTGGGGCGTTCGTGGCTGTGGGTGCAGCTTAAAAGTTGATGAGTTTGAAGACAAAAGTGCCACGAGGGTCATGGGAGGTTCCCACCCAGCTCCTGGTGGATGAGGTGCTGAGGGACATGGTTTAGTGTTTGATGGGAACGGTTGGACTCGATGATCCGGTGGGTCTCTTCCAACCTGCTTGTTCTATGATTCTATGAAAATTTAGTTGCCTCTTCCTGCGCTTAGAGCTCCTAGGGAGAGCCTGCTCCCCCTTACGGAGATGACTCTTGGCTACGCAAAGCTTAAATCTCTTTAAAAGTACAACCGAGGGGCTCAAAGCAGCGGATTTGAAGTGAAGAGTCGCAACCCCCTGCAGAGCAAATAACCAGCACGAACTGAAGAACCTTCTCTTCAGTATTAAAGGGCAATTATTTCGCAGCTTTGCTGTAATTCTCAAAGAATCGAGCACTCATCCTCCCCTGGAATATCAAGGAATATCCTGTTCCCATCACACCTGCTTGTGCTTGACCCTTAGGCCGTGGAGAGACGCTCAGGATGAACAGACTCCAGACAATAGAATGGTTGGACTCGATCCTGTGGGTCTCTTCCAACCTGCTGATTCTACGATTCTACGAATTTTGCAGTCTTGCTGGTTCAAAAACCACAGCCTGAGGCAGTTGTTAAGCATCAGGTGGTGTTTTAAGCATCAGGTGATGTTTTAAGCATCAGTTACACATCCAGTTTGGGCCTGTGGGCACCGTTTCAGGGTTCCCAGAAAAATTCTTGCCCAGCTTTACTAGTTCCCTGTGTTGTTGCAAAAAGGAGACGCATCGTCTGCCGAGACTCAAGCCTCGGTGCTTCGTCTGAGCGTTGGCACTTACTCAAAACACTTACTTAAAGTAGAAAGCTGCCGGGGCCAGCTCCGACGCCGGCTCGTTGGCTACTGACCACATCACGACCGAGGGCCTGTTCTTGTCCCTGCGGATCAGCTCCTCCATCACAAGAAGATGATGCTGCAAGGACTTGTTCCCAAAGCTCTCGCTTGAAGACAAAAGGAAGCGAGACCCGGTGAGGCGGCAGCATCAAATCCATCCCCTTTCCCTGTGGAAATTTGAGTCCCTGGGGCTGAACCTTGACACCGAATGCGGCTTCTGCCTGGTTTCCCCCGAGCTGCTGCACAATTCAGGGCTGCGGTTTGGGCCAAATGACACCCTGGCCATGTGGCAAAACGCCCTCCGGTTACCCAACCTCCCTCGACACGCATGGCGCAACGAGATGATTTCTAAATAGAGCAAAGTACTCCCGTTATCAGGACAACAGGCACCGTGGGAGGGGAAGGGGACTCCACGGCAGGGATGAGCCCAGGAAAAAAAGGGGAAGGTCCTCTGAGCAAGTGCTTACGCGGTTTTAATCCCCACTCCCGGGCACTCGTCGATCACCACGATGCCGTAGGCGTCGCACAGGTCCATGATCTCCTCGGCATAGGGGTAGTGGCTGGTGCGGAAGGAATTTGCTCCCAGCCAGCGCAGCAGGTTGAAGTCCTTCACGATCAGGGGCCAGTCGAAGCCTTTGCCACGGATCTGGTGGCGAGAGAGAGAGATGTCAGAGAAACCTTTGGTTGGAAAAGACCTCGGAGACTGAGTCCAGGAGTTACCTGCCCACCAAATCCCTAAAGTGCCTCATTCATGAGGAATAAATCATTATGTTAAGGGAACAAATTAGCTTAAGCAATAATAAGAATAGGAATGGGGAGAGGGGAGGGGAGAGGGGAGGGGGGAGGGGAGGGGGGAGGGGAGAGGGGAGAGGGGAGAGGGGAGAGGGGAGAGGGGAGAGGGGAGAGGGGAGAGGGGAGAGGGGAGAGGGGAGAGGGGAGAGGGGAGAGGGGAGAGGGGAGAGGGGAGAGGGGAGAGGGGAGAGGGGAGAGGGGAGAGGGGAGAGGGGAGAGGGGAGAGGGGAGAGGGGAGAGGGGAGAGGGAGAGGGGAGAGGGGAGGGGAGAGGGAAGGGGAGAGGGAAAGGGGAGAGGGAAGGGGAGAGGGAAAGGGGAAAGGGAAGGGGAAAGGGAAGGGGAAAGGGAAGGGGAAAGGGAAAGGGAAAGGAAAAGAAAAGAATCGATCTTGTCCGGATTGCACTTAGAAAGAATGTGATTGTAACAGGAGTTTAGCCTATTTACTGGTTGAAACGAGGAACAAATCAAGTATTGAAAGGCCAGTCTGGCAGCAGGAAAGACCGGAGAGGACACGATGAGGAAGGAGATGAGATAAAGACCATCAGAGGCTTCTGAAGACACAGAGAAACTGTGATGTGTGTACAAGAGTGGGTGATAAACTATGACAATAAATTCTCAGAAAAACAATGGACACGCAACATGTAACTGTTTAACCAGTATTTCTCTGAATCTATATCAATATGTATGTTTAACCAGTATAAAAGTCATGTAACCAGTCTCGGTAGTTGGACTCATTAGGTGGGTTACCCACCGTGTGCCCCAGTGCCATTTATTCAAGGAATACCTGCTTAATACCAGGAATACCAGCAGTGGCCCAGGTGGCCAAGAAGGCCAATGGCATCCTGGCTTGGATCAGAAATGGTGTGACCAGCAGGGCCAGGGAGGTGATTCTCCCTCTGGACTCAGCACTGGTGAGGCCGCTCCTTGAATCCTGTGTCCAGTTCTGGGCCCCTCAGCACAAGAAGGATGTTAAGGCTCTGGAGTGAGGCCAGAGAAGAGCAAGGCTGGTGAAGGGGCTGGAGAACAGGCCCTATGAGGAGCGGCTGAGAGAGCTGGGGGTGTTTATCCTGGAGAAGAGGAGGCTGAGGGGAGACCTCATTACTCTCTACAAGTACCTGAAAGGAGGTTGTAGAGAGGAGGGAGCTGGGCTCTTCTCCCAAGGGACAGGGGACAGGACAAGAGGGAATGGCCTCAAGCTCCGCCAGGGGAGATTTAGGCTGGAGATTAGAAGGAGGTTTTTCACAGAAAGGGTCATTGGGCATTGGAATAGGCTGCCCAGGGAGGGGGTTGAGTCACCTTCCCTGGAGGTGTTTAAGACACGGGTGGATGAGGTCTTGAGGGACTTGGTTTAGTGTTTGATAGGAATGATTGGACTAGAAGATCCGATGGGTCCCTTCCAACCTGGTTGTTCTATGATTCTATGAACTAGCCTGGGAGAAATGGATGGAGAAGGGCAGTGGGATCGGGTGCTGCCCCAGCGCCCCCAGGTGCCCCCCGAGGCTGGCATCACACACTCACGTCTGCGTCTTCGTGCTTGTTGACGCCGTGGAAGTAGAAAGGCTTCCCGTTGATGAGGAACTGTGTGCTGGTGACGTGGACGGTGCGGATGCCGATCGGGAGCGTGTACACATCCTCCAGCAACGCGCCGTTCGCCTGCGCCTGCATTTTCACCTGGGAGTTTAGGGAGAAATATTTGCTGTGAGTGTGAGGAGGATCTGTCCCGGGTTTCTCAGAGCAGTGGTGGCTGCCCCATCCCTGGAGGGGTTCAAGGGCAGGTTGGATGGGGCTTGGAGCCCCTGATCCAGTAGGAGGTGTGCCTGCCCATGGCAGGGGTGGGACTGGATGGACTTTGAGGTCCCTTCCAACCCAAACCATTCCATGATTCTCGATTTCCAAAGAGGAGACACAAGTGACATGCTGAGCTTTGCAAGAATGCCCTGTTCTCTCTCCTCCTCATCTCTAAGAGCTATCCTGACCACCTCTCCCTGCCTCTGCAAGCTGCCAGCTCCTAAGCGCTGCTTCAGCTCATCCTTGTGGCCCCCAAGAGCCTACTCGGGGTCAGCGCAAGGTCTGACTAAACAGAAATCCAGGCTGGGGAAGCTGGAGGCTGAAGAATGAACCTTGGATGAGCCATTCAGGGCTTGGTTACCTCAAGAGCTTCAGTTTCTTTTCCCCATTCTTTTACTCATCTGGACGACATCACCCTCCCAGGCAAGGCTGCAGCACACTTGTGGCTGCCAAGGCAAGGACCGAAATGTCATCTGCTTGCAGGAGCTCCAAACCCAAGCCTCAGGAAACTCACAGCAGCTCATCTGCCCTACTGTCCCCAGCCAATCACCACTACTCATCCTTAACTCCAGTCCTCCAGCCTTCTGCTATTGAAGCTGAACTTGTCTTGCAGCATGAGAAGAAAGCCCATTGCACGGCAAAGCACATGGAAGAGCTCAGCAATCTGCTCCTCAAGACTCTGCTCAGCCTTCTCCATACTCCACACCCTGGATTCGCGTCACGGGTGGACGAGGTGCTGAGGGACATGGTTTAGTGCTCGATAGGAAAAGTTAGACTCGATGACCTGGTGGGTCTCTTCCAACCTGGTTGTTCTATGATTCTTGCAAGCGCTCTGGGCACGACCCTCTTCTCACCGACAGACCTTTCAGTTCAGCAGCCAGGAATTTGGCAAAGCTTGATTTAATTACTGTGTAATTAGCAATGCCGCTCTGGTCACGTGAACAGAAACTGCGGGAAAAGATGAGCATGGAAGATGCACCACATGAGGAGAAGTCTGGCTGGAAAGTGCCTGGAGGAGAAGGATCTGGGGGTGTTGGTTGACAAGGACTGAACATGAAGCAGCAGGGGCCCAGGTGGCCAAGAAGGCCAATGGCATCTTGGCTTGGATCAGAAACGGTGTGACCAGAAGGGCCAGGGAGGTGATTCTCCCTTTGGATTCAGCACTGGTGAGACTGCTCCTTGAATCCTGTGTTCAGTTCTGGGCCCCTCACCACAAGAAGGATGTTGAGGCTCTGGAGCGAGTTCAGAGAAGAGCAACGAAGCTGGGGAAGGAGCTGGGGAAGGAGCTGGAGAAGAAGAGGAGCATCTGAGAGAGCTGGGGGGGTTTATCCTGGAGAAGAGGAGGCTGAGGGGAGACCTCATTGCTCTCTGCAACATCCTGAAAGGAGGTTGTGGAGAGGAGGGAGCTGGGCTCTTCTCCCAAGGGACAGGGGACAGGACAAGAGGGAATGGCCTCAAGCTCCCTGGAGGGGTTTAAGGGACGGGTTGACGAGGTGCTGAGGGACATGGGTTAGTGATTGATGGGGATGGTTGGACTCAGTGATCCAGTGGGTCTTTTCCAACCTGGTGATTCTATGATTCTGTGATTCCTTAACCCTTAACAGTCAGAGGAAACACACACAAAAAAGGAAAAATGTCACTGTTACCTCCAAGAAGTAGCGGTATCCGGGGTTCTCGTGCATCAGGTAAGGCCACCAAAGGTTTGGGTTCAGGACTTTCAGCTCTCCAGCCGACCCATCACCTGTAGCAACCACTTTCCCTTCTTGGTCACGTAAACTCAAGGACAAGTCGTAGTTTGTGCTGCCAACCACCGACACCTGATATTGTACCATTGCTTGTTCAAAGGAAACAAAAGACAATCAGGGACGGCCAGGAAAGGAAAAATACAGACATCAAACGTGGGAGGGTTTGCACAAACAGCAGCATTAAAACATGAGAGAGATGAAGGAGAACAGAGCGGCAGGAATCGAATGGTTGGACTTGATGATCCAGTGGGTCTTTTCCAACCTAGCGATTCTATGATTCTACAAATCACAGAATCATAGAACAACCAGGTTGGAAGAGACCCACTGGATCATTGAGTCCTATCAAAATGTAAGAGCCATGACCTGTCTGTATTGAGATCCAGGAGTTTCCAGCAAGATTTGTGCATCACACAACTCATTACTCCAAGATAATCCTGCTTTCAGCAGCAGTAAATCTGCCCCTCCTGAGAACTTGTACCTTGAGAAACACCTGCCATCCTTTCACTTTAACCTCTTGCAAGCACTTGCTTTTAATTCTTGCTTCCAAAATCTTTCCTGTATTCTTGCAGCTGCTGAGCTGAAAAGTAAACCAGCTCAGGTTCAAGAGAAAACCACTAGGAAACAAATCCAATTGGACCTTTGCAGAGCATTTTCATAGAATAATAGAATCATAGAATCATCAGGTTGGACGAGATCCATCGGATCACTGAGTCCAACCATTCCCATCAAACACTAAACCATGTCCCTCAGCACCTCGTCTACCCGTGCCGCAAACACCTCCAGGGAAGGTGAATCAACCAGGTTATTTGCAGGTTATTTTGCAGGGTTATTTCTCTGCTGTCCTCGTCATCTCCATTTGGAGCCCAAAGCAGCTGCTGTAATTGCTCAGGACCTACCAACACTCTCTGACGAAGCAGTTGTCACAGTGATATCGTCTATGTAGACAGAAGGAGTGGTGTAAAGCACAACCGGGCGATGGAGTCCAGCGTAATTAAAGAAATCGAACCTGGTGTTCTGTACAAAATAGTTCTTCGGGTACCTGAGTGAGGAAGATGGGAGAAACACCTATATTAGAATCATAGAATCATAGAACCAGGTTGGAAGAGACCCACCAGATCATCAGGTCCAACCATTCTTATTAAACACTAACTCATGTCCCTCAGCACCTCATCCACCCGTCCCTTAAACACCTCCAGGGAAGGGGAATCAACCCCTCCCTGGGCAGCCTCTGACAGTGAACAATCACCCTTTCTGTGAAAAACCTTTTCCTAATGTCCAGCCTGACTCTCCCCTGGTGGAGCTTGAGGCCATTCCTTCTCGTCCTGTCCCCTGTCCCTTGGCAGAGGAGCCCAGCTCCCTCCTCTCCACAACCCCTTTTCGGGGAGTTGTAGAGAGCAATGAGGTCTCCCCTCAGCCTCCTCTTCTCCAGGATAAACACCCCCAGCTCTCTCAGCCGCTCCTCTTGTTCTCCGGCTCCTTCCCCAGTTTCGTTGCTCTTCTCTGGACTCTCTCCAGAGCCTCAACATCCTTCTTGTGCTGAGGGGCCCAAAACTCAACACAGGATTTGAGGAGCAGCCTCACCAGTGCCGAGTCCAGAGGGAGAAGAACATCTCTGGCCCTGCTGGTCACACTGTTTCTGATCCAAGCCAAGATGCCATTTGCCTTCTTGGCCACCTGGGCACACTGCTGCCTCATGGTCAGTTGCTGTCAACCAACACCCCCACATCCTTCTCCTCCAGGCACTTTCCAGCCAGACTTCTCCCAGTCTAGAGCTGCTCAGGGTTGTTGTGCCCCAAGTGCAGGACCCGACATTTGGCCTTGTTAAACCTCATCCCATTGGTCTCAGCCCATGGATCCAGCCTGTTCAGATCCCTTTTGGAGCCTCCCGACCCTCCAGCAGATCCACACTTCCACCCAGCTTAGTGTCATCTGCAAACTTGCTACGGGAGCACGTGATGCCTTCATCCAGGTCATTGATGAAGACATTGAACAGGGCTGGACCCAGCACTGAGCCCTGGGGAATCCCACTTGGTTTCATTCCACAAGGACTAAGGGCAGCATATGGATGCCATGTAAAATAATGGTGTAAAAACAGATGCTAGCTGGGAAAACAGTCTTTGCAACAGGATTGGTCAGTGAGCTACTGCTGCTGAACTGAAGGAACTACTGGTTAACAAGCAGAGAATCATAGAAACATAGAATAGTTTGGGTTGGAATGAACTTTAAAGCCCAGAAGGCCAACTGTGTCCTGGGCTGCACCAAAAGCAGTGTGGCCGGCAGGGCGAGGGAGGGGATTCTGCCCCTCTGCTCCTCTCTTGTGAGACCTCAGCTGGAGGATTGTGTCCAGTTCTGGAATCCTCAACATAAGGAGGAGATGGTGCTGTTGGAACAGGTCCAGAGGAGGCTACAAAGATGATCTAAGGGCTGGAGAAACTCCTATACGAGGTCAGGCTGAGAGAGTTGGGGTTGTTCAACCTGGAGAAGAGAAGGTTCCACAGAGACCCTATAGCACCTTCCAGTGCCTGAAGGAGCTCAAGAAAAGCTGGGGAGGGACTGTTCACAAAGGCTTGGAGTGACAGGATGAGGTACAATGAGGATAAACTGGAGAGGGGCAGATTTAGACTAGACATAAGGAAGAATTTGTTCACCATAAGGGTGGGGAGGCCCTGGAACAAGTTTCCCAGAGCAGTGGTGGCTGCCCCATCCCTGGAGGATTTCAAGGGCAGCTTGGATGGGGCTTGGAGCCCCTGATCCAGTGGGAGGTGTGGAACTGGATGAGCTTTAAGGTCCCTTCCAACCCAAACTATTCCGTGATTCTGTCGATACAATTCCCATGCGTTTGGGAACTGCTCTGAAGACATTCCCAACCAGCAGCTAAATTCCCGTTCCCTCCACCCCGGGATGTGCTTGACAGCACAGAGCTTTGGCCACTCACCTTGTTCTGTCCGTCATGTACTCAATCGTGCCCGGGGGCAGGGTGTGGAGTGTCAGGGTGTTGTTGAGGGCGACAGTGATGCGGCAGGGAACCCCCGGGCTGCTCTGGGCGATGTTGCTGATGTCTGCTTCGAAAGGGAGGTGTCCCCCTTCGTGCTCCACCACTTGCACTCCATTCACCCACTGGAAGAGAAAACATGGGTGAGTCCTTGAAACAAAGATACTAGGGTTTGGGGGAACACAGAGGGGAGAAAAGGAACCAAGCAAAAGGCAGCAGGGGTTCCCAGTAACACTGAACCTTGTTCTGGGCTCTTGCTTCTTCAGGGCTCAACCTGGCAGCCCTTCCACTGCAGGTCACGTACATGTTTAACAAGGCCAAATGGTGGATCCTGCACTTGGGGAACAACAACCCTGAGCAGCTCTAGACTGGGAGAAGTCTGGCTGGAAAGTGCCTGGAGGAGAAGGACCTGGGGGTGTTGGCTGACAGGGACTGACTATGAGCCAGCAGTGGCCCAGGTGCCCAAGAAGGCCAATGGCATCTTGGCTTGGATCAGAAAAGGTGTGACCAGCAGGGCCAGGGAGGTTCTTCTCCCTCTGTACTCAGCACTGGTGAGACTGCTCCTTGAATCCTGTGTTCAGTTCTGGCCCCTCAGCACAAGAAGGATGTTGAGGCTCTGGAGCGAGTCCAGAGAAGAGCAACGAAGCTGGGGAAGGGGCTGGAGAACAAGAGGAATGGTTGAGAGAGCTGGGGGTGTTTATCCTGGAGAAGAGGAGGCTGAGGGGAGACCTCATTGCTCTCTACAGCTACCTGAAAGGAGGTTGTGGAGAGGAGGGAGCTGGGCTCTTCTCCCAAGGGACAGAGGACAGGATGAGAGGGAATGGCCTTAAGCTCCACCAGGGGAGGTTCAGGCTGGACATTAGGAAAAATTATTTCACAGAAAAGGTCATTGGGCAGTGTCAGAGGCTGCCCAGGGAGGGGGTTGATTCCCCTTCCCTGGAGGGGTTTAAGGGACGGATGGACGAGGTGCTGAGGGACACGGGTTAGTGTTTGATAGGAATGGTTGGACTCAATGATCCGGTGAGTCTCTTCCAACCTGGTGATTCTATGATTCTATGTGTCACTGAGAGACACAGTTTGGAGCAGATTCTCTAGCAAGGGGATGTTTTAGCCAGCAGTGCTGACACTAGGATATCTGAGAAGAGAGAGCTAGAAAACATGGGTAAGTTTTTGGCTGTAGAAAAACAGCCAAGAGGCAAGAAACCAGCAAACTGCTACAAAAAAAACTAGGCAGAGGTGTGTTTGCAACCTACCACGATGGCATAGTAGTGGGCACTACCGAAACGGAGCACCACCCTGGTGGGGACGTCGTCTCGAAGCCAGCGCAGAGGGAGCAGCACCTCTTTCTCATACCAAACCCAACCGATGTAGTTCTCCAGGCTGGGGTCTTGAGTGATATCGTTGAAGCTGGCAGGCACCGGCATGTCGATCACAGGACCAGTCTGGCAGGAATTGCACAAAAAAAAGAAGGAAGAGATCATTTTAAAAAGTAATTTTACTGACTTGGCTGCCCAGCCCGTGCCGCCGGACGCATCTCCTTCCACCCACAGCCCCTCAATCTCTTGTTTTTTTGAATACTGTGTGCAGTTCTGGGCCCCTCACCACAAGAAGGATGTTGAGGCTCTGGAGCAAGTCCAGAGAAGAGCGACAAGGCTGGTGAAGGGGCTGGAGAACAAAACCTATGAGGAGCGGCTGAGAGAGCTGGGGTTGTTTAGCCTGGAGATGATTCTATGATTCTTTGTCAAGTAGAAATACTTGGGAAAACCTGTTTAGAAAATGCTGTGATCAGCCACAGATCCCAAACTAGTCCTAAATAGTATGCAGCCCAGGAACCTGCCCATTCCTACAAGAAGCTGCTGCTTCTCATATCTCTTCCCTTCCTGATATGTAACAAAGAAATGCTTTTTTAATGCCTTTGGTATCACAGACTCAGAAAAGAAGGGGCAATAAATGCCCAGGTTGATGTTTCAGGGGGTTTCCTTTCCCCCAAAATGTGGTTTCTCCAGCACAGCTCCAGCTGCTTGGCGTGCGGTGCTGGTGCTGGAAGGGTAGCTCAAGGCACCACACGCTGCTCACGAGGCCAAGATTTGCACCAGAAGGATGCTGAGGGCAGGGATATTTCATAGAATCATAGAATCACCAGGTTGGAAGAGACCCACTGGATCATCAAGTCCAACCATTCCTATCAAACACTAAACCAACGTCCCTCAGGACCTTGTCCACCCGTCCCTTAAACATGACCAGGGAAGGGGAATCAACCACCTCCCTTTTTTGGACCAGATCCCCCGGGAAAGGTCCATGGAGACTGGGATATGCCCAGCCTATCTCATAGAATCATAGAACAACCAGGTTGGAAGGGACCCATCGGATCTTCTAGTCCAACCATTCCTATCAAACACTAAACCAAGTCCCTCAAGACCTCATCCACCTGTGCCTTAAACACCTCCAGGGAAGGTGAATCAACCACCTCCCTGGGCAGCCTATTCCAATGCCCAGTGACCCTCTGTGTGAAAAACTTCCTCCTAATCTCCAGCCTAAATCTCTCCTGGCGGAGCTTGAGGCCATTCCCTCTTGTCCTGTCCCTTGTCCCTTGGGAGAGGAGCCCAGCTCCCTCCTCTCCACAACCTCCTTTCAGGTAGTTGTAGAGAGCAATGAGGTCTCCCCTCAGCCTCCCCTTCTCCAGGATAAACACCCCCAGCTCTCTCAGCCGCTCCTCATAGGGCCTGTTCTCCAGCCCCTTCACCAGCTTCGTCGCTTCTCATTCCCTAAAAGCCACACAGATTTCTCAGGATCGCAGTAGAGTCCGTTCACCTGCTTATTTTTAATAGAAGGATTATAGGTAGTGTCATAAAACTTTTAAGATCGAGGTAACTGGATGCTATTGCCCAACAGAGCTGCTCCTTCTCAGCACCTGCTGCACTCGTTATGTTGTATAAGCCATCACGGCAGCAGCTTCCCCTTTCCAAAGGAAGTCTGGGCATGGAAAGAGGAACAGGGAAGGCCTGGTTGCTCAGGATCACGTGGCTGACTCAGCACAGAATCAGACCGACACCGCAGAGCAACTCAACAGCACTATTAGACATCAGAAAACCCCAGTAGGAAAATTCCTGCCTGGTGATGTACATTTTCTCGCATCCATTAGATGATAACCTTGGAAACTGCCTGGAGGAGAAGGACCTGGGGGTGTTGGTTGACAGTGACTGAATATGAGGCAGCAGTGGCCCAGGTGGCCAAGAAGGCCAATGGCATCTTGGCTTGGATCAGAAACGGTGTGACCAGCAGGGCCAGGGAGGTTCTTCTCCCTCTGGACTCAGCACTGGTGAGACCAAACCTAGAATCCTGTGTTCAGTTGTGGGCCCCTCAGCACAAGAAGGATGTTGAGGCTCTGGAGCGAGTCCAGAGAAGAGCAACAAAGCTGGTGAAGGGGCTGGAGAACAGGCCTTATGAGGAACAGCTTTGAGAGCTGGGGGTGTTTATCCTGGAGAAGAGGAGGCTGAGGGGTGACCTCATTGCTCTCTGCAACTCCCTGAAAGGAGGTTGTGGAGAGGAGGGAGCTGGGCTCTTCTCCCAAGGGACAGGGGACAGGACGAGAGGGAATGGCCTCAAGCTCCACCAGGGGAGGATCTGGCTGAACATTAGGAAAAGATTTTTCACAGAGAAGGTGATTGGGCAGTGTCAGAGGCTGTCCAGTTTGGGGGTTGATTCACCTTCCCTGGAGGGGTTTAAAAGACAGGTGGATGAGGTGCTGAGGGTTTAGTGTTTGATAGGAATTGTTGGACTTGATGATCTGGTGGGTCTCTTCCAACCTGGTGATTCTATGATTCTAAGCCTCTCTCTAGGCCAGGCCTCAAGGCCAGGATCCCTCTCGCTTATGGCTCAACTCCTGGCACGGTGGTGTCCTCCAGCTCCTCTCCACTTCCACAATGTGGATAAACCTGGTCAAATGGCTCACACAAAATGAAGGATGCACACATTTCATGCACAGAGCCCACGGCTCCTTTACTTTCATGGAATGATTCACCCTGGATTTTGGCTTCACTACTTGTTTATCTGCACTTTGGAATCAAATTGCCCTTCCCAGGCACCTCTGTATTTATTCCGTGCTGCTGGCACAGGTAATCGCTGCACAGCGCAGGGACAACCATGGCAGCTGAAGGTGGCTGCAGCTCATTCATGGCTCTCTGGTACCTGAGAAGTGGGAGCCTCACAGGTAATTCGTTCTGGGCCCCTCAGCACGAGAAGGATGTTGAGCCTCTGGAGCAAGTCCAGAGAAGAGCAACGAAGCTGGGGAAGGGACTGGAGAACAGGCCTGATGAGGAGCGGCTGAGAGAGCTGGGAGTGTTTATCCTAGAGAAGAGGAGGGTGAGGGGAGACCTCATTGCTCTCTACAACTACCTGAAAGGAGGTTGTGGAGAGGAGGGAGCTGGGCTCTTCTCCCAAGGGACAGGGGACAGGACAAGAGGGAATGGCCTCAAGCTCCACCAGGGGAGATTTAGGCTGGAGATTAGGAGGAAGTTTTTCACACAGAGGATCATTGGGCATTGGAATAGGCTACCCAGGGAGGGGGTTGATCCACCTTCCCTGGAGGTGTTTGGGGCACAGGTAGATGAGGTCTTGAGGGACTTGGGTTAGTGTTTGATAGGAATGGTTGGACTAGAAGATCCGATGGGTCCCTTCCAACCTGATTGTTCTGTGATTCTATGATTCTAATTAAAAACCCTCTTAATGGCGACAGGAGTCTCAGAGCAGGGCTGGGGGCAAAGGAGGGACACTCTGCTGGCCTTAAGAGAAGGAAAAAGGGCTCCCAAAGAGCATCCCGGTGCCCTCGGGGAGGGAGGGAGGGAGGGAGAGCATCACCGGGGGCAGGGAGAGCATCACCGGGGGCAGGGAGAGCATCACCGGGGGCAGGGAGAGCATCACCGGGGGAAGGGAGAGCATCACCGGGGGCAGGGAGGGGCAGCCCCCGCGGTACCTGGTGGAGCGGCTGCCGGTACCATCGCTCCACGAATCCCGCGTCTCTGGCCGGCGAGAGGTCGGCGCGGAAGCTCCAGAGGCCGCCGAGCTCCTTGCGCTCCCGGGACGGGGTGTCGCGGGGGTAGAGCAGGCCGCCCGCCGCCGCCCGGCCCAGCAGCACCAGCACCGGCACCAGGACCAGAAGCAGCTCCAGCCACCGGCCGCCGCTCGCCATGGCGGCACCGCCGGGGCCGGGAGGGGCGGGGAAAGGGGTACAGTGAGGGGGCGGGGCCAGCGAGGCGAAGGAGCCAATGAGAGGGCGGAAGAAATGAGGGGGCGTGGCCAGTGAAAGACTGAGCCAAGGAGGGGGCGGGGCTAAGGAAGGGATATAACCAGCGTGAATGAGGCGAAAATGAGGGGGTGGAGCCACCGAATGGACTGAGCCAATGGGGCGGAGCCAATGAGGGGGCGTGGCTAAAGACGGGTGGAGCCAATTAGGAGGCGGAACCAAGCAAGCGATGGAACCAATGAAGGGGCGGAGCCAATTCCAACTAAGGGGCGGGGCCAAACAAGGAAAGGACCCAGTGAGTGGGCGGGGAAAGCAAGGGATGGAACCAATGAGGGGCGGAGCCAATGAGGGGGAAGAGCCAAACAAGGAATGGAGCCACTGAGGGATGGGGCCACTGAAGGGACTGAGTCAATGAGGAGGCGGAGCCAAAGGAAGGCTGGAGCCAGTGAGCCTCAGCTCCAGCCCCGTTCCCTTCTCTGGACATGCAATGTCCAACGGCATGAGGTTTAACACCACCAAATGCCGGGTCCTGCACTTGGGGCACAAAAACCCTATGCAGAGCTACAGACTGGGAGAAGCCTGACTGGAAAACTGCCAGGAGGAGAGGGACCTGGGGGTGTTGGTCGACAGCGACTGAACATGAGCCAGCAGTGTGCCCAGGTGGCCAAGAAAGCCAATGGCATCCTGGCTTGGATCAGAAATGGTGTGACCAGCAGGGCCAGGGAGGTGATTCTCCCTCTGGACTCAGCACTGGTGAGGCCGCTCCTTGAATACTGTGTCCAGTTGTGGGCCCCTCAGCACAAGAAGGATGTTGAGGCTCTGGAGCAAGTCCAGAGAAGAGCAACGAGGCTGGTGAAGGGGCTGGAGAACAGGCCCTATGAGGAGCGGCTGAGAGAGCTGGGGTTGTTTATCCTGGAGAAGAGGAGGCTGAGAGGAGACCTCATTACTCTGTACAACTACCTGAAAGGTGGTTGTGGAGAGTAGGGAGCTGGGCTCTTCTCCCAAGTGCCAGGGGACAGGACGAGAGGGAATGGCCTCAAGCTCCGCCAGGGGAGATTTAGGCTGGAGATTAGGAGGAGGTTTTTCACGCAGAGGGTCATTGGGCATTGGAATAGGCTGCCCAGGGAGGTGGTTGAGTCACCTTCCCTGGAGGTGTTTAAGGGACGGGTGGATGAGGTCTTGAGGGACTTGGTTTAGTGTTAGATAGGAATAGTTGGACTAGAAGATCCGATGGGTCCCTTCCAACCTGGTTGTTCTGTGATTCTGTGATTCTATGCTCCAGCCTCTCAGTGTCTTTCTTACAGTGAGGGGCCCAGAACTGAACTCAGGATTCAAGATGTGGCCTCACTGGGGATGAGGATGAAGGGAAGAGGACTTCCCTTGTCCACCACCCTCCCTTCCAGGAGATACTTTCAGGTCTCTTCTTGTAGACAGACACTCCTGGTGTCTCTGTGTCTATCCACCAGCCTCCCAGGAACTGCAACACCCCATAACGCCCCAACCCTGACAAGGAGGGGAGAGACCCCTTTCTTTTGCACCAGTGACCACTTCCCCAAGCCTCACGAGAGCTGCGGAAGCCCAGCTCAGGCCTTGGCTCTTCGGAGAAAGACGCAAGGCAGGAGTTTCAGCCAACTCCAACGCACCCCAAGATTTATTAACTCCAGATTGGTGCGACAGGCACAACGCTGCATCCACGGGATCTCTCCCCACACTCTAAGCTTGTTCCTTGTGCCTCTTCACCAGCTCCCTCAGCTGCTCGATCTGAGCAGAGACGCTGCTCTTGGCAGTGCCGCCCAGGGCCGTGTACTGCTCCACGCTGTTCACCACGTTGAAGACCTGGGAGACGTCGCTGCCAAACAGGGGGCTGGGGAGGCCAAGAGAAGAGGGCTCAGCGCTGAGCGCTGGCGGCTGCTGCTGCCTCCAGCACAGGGCAGCACTTTCTTCCAGTCCCTTCCAACAGCCGCTGCTACCAACCTGATGCTCTTGAGGTCGTCCAGGCTGAGGCTGCTGATGGGGATGCCTTTAGACTCGGCCAGCTGGACGGCCTTCCCCGAGGCCACGTGGGCTTGTCTGAAGGGCATCTGCAGGGAGAAGCAGAGGCTGCAGTCAGTGACCAGGCACCTGGGCTGCAGCCGCAAAGGGAAAAATGGATCTGCTCTCATTTGTGGTTAGATTTCACACAGAGGGTCGTTGGGTATGAGGCCCTCACTAAGCAGCTCTCTGCATCCAAAGGAATCACAGCCCCAAGCCTTCCTCTGATACTTACTCCTTTGCGAACCAAGTAGAGAGCCAGGTCAGTCGAGAGCATCTCGGGGCTCAGAGCCTTCTCCATGTTCTCCTTGTTGAGCTGCAGAAAGCAGGCGCAGAGGGAGATGTCATCATCAGCTCCTCCTTGGGGACACCTCAGCGCTCCCAGGGAGGGGATTTCCTCTTTAAGGGACCTGCCTCTACAAGAACCATCTGAGCCAGCTCTGGGGGCCACAAGGAGCATTGTGGCAGAGCCTTTCTCTTAGCACCAGTCTCAAGCTCCCTCCCAAGCAGCAGTGAGAGGCTGAAGCCTTACCTGGAGGCTAGAAATCACCCCAGTGGCAACCTGGAGCACAGCGTTCAGGGTGTCCACCACGTCAAAGATGGCCTCCTTGTCCTCCTGGGTTAGACCAGGGGTGCAAATTGCCAGAAGTCAGCCTGAGCAGCCCAGGCAGCACAACAGGCAAATCCTCCAGGGCTCCAGCTGCCGACTGAGGGGTCAACTGCAGCAACCTGAGCCACTTTCTCATGCCCCTCACACAAATGAGGTCTGTGCAGGGCAATGAGTGGCAAGAGAGCTTGTCTGCTCAGAGAGACGACGTGAAAAACTACATCGGTTTTACCTGCAGGTCCTTGTTGTAGGTGCTGGGAAGTCCTTTGAGCACCATGAGAATAGCAGCCAACTGCAGAGAGAAAGAGCAAGGCAGTCAGCTCTGGGAAGAGAAGCTCGTGGCCCCAGAAGAGGCCCAGAGGTGAGGCTGGTGCATGGCTTTACACAGAGGCAAGAAGGAGGATTCCTCAGCCCTCGTGTGAGCAGTTTCCTCCTCCTCCGCCTCCTCCTCCTCCTCCTCCTCCTCCTCCTCCTCCTCCTCCTCCTCCTCCTCCTTTCTTTAGCAGACTCACCCGTCCGAACACACGACCAGCTTTGCTGCGGATCAGTTCCAGACTGTCAGGATTCTTCTTTTGAGGCATCAGGCTGCTGCCAGTGCTGAAAGAAAGGACTTTGGGCTGTAACGGTGAGCGAGAGCCCAGTCCCTACAGACACAGACCAGGACAGGTCACACACTGCACTGACTCAGCCCTCCAAGAGTGACACACAAGCCCTCCCTCCCCAGACCCTTCTCTAGGGTGAGAATGCTGACTTTCCCATGTTTCCCACAGCAAAACCTTTGCTTTTGGAGTCTTGTCTTCACGTGCCAGCAGTCCCAGCTCTCAGAGAGAAATCAGAAATGGAGCTTCCTCCCTATCTCCCCCAAGCTTGTATCTCCAGGCCAGCCTAAGCGCTGCTGTGCCCTCCGAGAGGAAGGGCTGTGCCTGTGCCACCCTGAGAGGCAGGAGATCTGTTAGGATTGCAGTCAGGGCAGTCACAGAAGGCTTTGGCTGCATTCCCAGCAGAAGGGGAAGTTCTCTCTGCCAGCACTTGCTGGGGAGGAGCATTTGCTGAATGCAGCCTTGGGTGAATGACCAGAATGAGAGAGAAGTGATCGTTAGCCCCAAAACTGCCTGACAACCTTCTAAGGCTTGGAGCTTGGGCCTGGCAGAGCCCAGGCACTGTCCCAGCTCTCAGGAGGGCAGAGCTGAGGAGAAACCCTCCCCAGAGAGCAGAAACCTACCAGTAGGTGTCAGAGAGGCTCAGAAAGCCAAACTCGCTGGTGCTGTAGAGGATGAGATCTTCAGCCATCTTGCTAAGGTGGATCATCAGCAGGGTGGACACGGAGAGGAATTCCACTGCAGGGAAAGCAGCAAATCGGGAGGTGAAAAAGGGGCTTGTTTGCTTGATGGCCCAGGGAGCCCTGACCGCAATTTAAACAAGAGCAAAGAGGTTTTCTCTCTAATTACTTCCTGGTGAGGGATTTCTGTCCCCTTGTTAAAGGACGTCACCTGGGAATGTCTTGGAACGCAGCTCCTAGCAGAGTGGTGGTAAGGGCTGATGGAGCTGTGCTTACCCACAAAGTCTCTCTCGCTAACGGTGTCCATGCTGTTCAGGCTGATGGAAGCAAAGTCCAGCTCTGAAAGGAAGGAGATGGAGAGAGGAGGTCAGGCTTGGCCTGTCTGGAGCTCGACTGCAGCAGGTGCCCCAGTGTGCAGGGACCGAGCCCTTGGGGAGTCCCACAAACACAAACATGCTTCAGTCTTAGGCTGAGGGGGGGTTGTTATTAGCCCAAGGCAGCCAGTGTGCAGCAGAGGCCCTTTTGGTTATGCTCCCACCCTACAGGCAGCTGCTCTCTTTTCGGAATAAAAAGCCTCCTGGGTTACCCTAGGAGCTGCCTCCCACCTGTGTCAATGACCATCAGATCATTCACTGTTTGTATTTTTCACCCTCCATTCCTACGTTAAGATGCTGCAACACATCCAAAATAACATCAGGAGAACTTGTCGATGCTTTGCCAGCTCCCAGTATCGAGTAGTCGTGTGCTTCTCCCTCACAGGGAGACACTTACCCCTACGCAGAAACTCTCTATCGATTCCCAGAGGGTTGCCAGCCAGGGCACCACTGCAGGGGAGAAGGAAACACAAGTCATACCTAATACCTTGCACACCCCAACCCAAACCCATCTCCAGCAGCCAGAGGTGACACCTCCCTGAAGATTTCCCTCCCCAGCTTCACTCTGGTGTCACACAAGGTGGCCTGAGGCTCATCAAACTCTCATCTTTGGATTAAACCAGATGTTCTCTTCCAAAGCAGGAGGGTTTGCTTGATGGAAGCCTTCTTGATTTCAAGAAGGGAGAACAGTGTCTCTCTTGTGAGACTTTTCTCTCTGAGAAAGAGAATCCTCAGGGAACCACCTCAGTGGTTCAAGGGATGTAAAGAACTTCATCTTAACTATTTCCCAGGGCAAGGTGAGGCCCAAGAATTCAAGAGAAAGCAAGCTGGTACCTTCCCAAAGGCAAGACATCGATCCTCCTCTTGGCTTCTCTCAGGCGCTCAGAATCCCGGCTCAGAGCGGCAGCCTGGCTGGGGAAGGACAGGAGAGACCAAGCACATGAACTCCCAGAGTGTCACACGAGCCAAGAGGGAGTTGTGGCCAAAGGCCGGAGCATGGATGGAGTCGGCCTGCACTGCCCTGTCACTGCTTGGCTACCAGGTTGGTCAGAGCCACACAGAACCAGCAGGAATTCCTGTTGCAGTTGGCAAGGTCACCTCTGCTTTGTCACCACCTCCAGCTGTCCCCACAGGGGAAAAAGCAGTGCAGGACTCCAGCTGAGCAGAGCCCTGAGGGTGGAGAAGGCCTCCTCCAGCTGAGGGAACCAGAGGATTACCTGAGCAAGAACTGGCTCCATCTGATGGGTTGAGCTTTCTGCAGGTGGGTGTAGCCAGGGAGGAGGACATCGATTTCTCTGCATGAGAGAGGAGAGAAAGGGCTGAGCAGCAGCTGCCAGGACAGGGGCAGTGGCAGGGACAGCTCAGGCTTTGCAGCCCAGCACTGCTTTGGAGTGTGGAGCACACAGAGAAGAGTTAGGCAAGGAGGTAACTCAGCAGAGTTTCCTCATATGTGGCAACTTGAAACATGTAAAAGTCTTGACTCCATGAGATGGATCTGGCACCTTCCGGAGTCTCTCATTTACCTTCCACCTTGATCCCTTTGCCACGATCCGCTGGGAGAAGAGGAAGGTGGCAGGAGACAGAGGGCCTGTTGTTTCCCTGTGTTATCCCAGAATGTCTGTGACCTCTGCAGAAGGTCCTGCTGCTGCCTGGAAGGGCCTGGAAGGCTCCTGCCCCTCAGGACTAACACTGTGGCTCTGGAGAAGGACTTACACGGCAGCACGTTCCACCAGGGTCTGGATGAGCTGCAGGAGGTGGGTGGAGATGACAGAGAGGGAATTCTTCAGGAACAGCTTCAAGTCAGTCACCACCTGAGGGAGATCGGCCACAGTCACACAAAGCAGAACGTGACTTTCTTCACCACCAGATATTGCTCCTCAATTAGCTGCGGCAGAGTTGTCCCCTCCTTGTTCTAGGTGATGGGAAGGGACATCTTGCTCTCCTCATCTCATCACTTGGATGAGGGGAAGTCACTGTGTCTTGCTCTCCAGGGAGAGAGGCAAAGGCCATTCTGGCCCGAGGTGCCCTGAAGTGAGGTGAGGGAGGAGCACAAAGGAGAAAAGAAAGAGATTCTGTACCTACCTGGTCATTCCTGCTTCTTCCAGTGTGCAGCTTCCCAGCTACGTCTCCAATCAGCTCCTGAAGACAAGAGGAGGGTTTCTCTCAGCGTCTCTGTGCTCTGAGGAGGAGACTCCCCAGGAGCAGAGCTCCTCCCTGGACAGAGGGGAGGGGAGCGAACCTTTAGTCGGCGTTCGTTCGCCGTGTGGATATCCTCATCGCTTGGGGTCACCCCAAAGGCTCCTTTAGACCATTCCTCAGAGATCTACAAACATCAGCAGAAACACCAGTCAGCCCTGGGTGACCATGATCTGGAGCCCCCATTGTCCATGGTGGGTGAGCAACGACAATGGATGTTTGACCAAAGCGCTCAGCTGCCGCCTTCTCTTCACCCCTCGACAATGCTGTGCGCTGCCTCCTACCGGCTCAGGCCGCCTGACTCAACAGGATCCCCAGAGCCAGCAGGAAAAGAACATTCCTGATTCATAAGGACACGATTCCTTGTGAATGTTTGGTCTGAAGAGGATGGGGGGGCAGGTCACAGCGAGCACACCTCACCGAGGCGCTGGGGCTGCCGTAAGGAGCAGGGACAATGTGCAAATTGGGGCTTCAGGCTGTCCCTGGGAGCTGGGCAGCCGGTTCTCTTCCCACTGCTGGACTGCGGAGCCTTTAGCAGGGGAACCGGAGCAGCCATTCTCTGCCCAGAAGGTCTCCAAGAGTTCTAAGGGCACAGGGACCTCTCATGCCCACGATTTAGGACCAGAATCCCTTTCCTAAAGCACTTCAGCATGTGCCTGGTGCTAAGGAAGAGGCCATGAGGACATTTAATCGTAGAACAGCACAGCAGGGAGACAACTACGGCTGCTGTCACATAAGAAACCATTTGTTCCAGAGCACATAACAGATGTGAAGGCCATAAAATACCTTTTCCAGGCCACCCAGGATCTTCTCCAGCTCCGTTTTAGTCACGATCCCAGACTTCTCCAAGGCTTTGGCGTAAGCCATGCTCCCCTGGATATCAACCTCAGCCAGTCTCTGATCATAGCTGATGGAAGCATTGAGAGTCTCCAGGACTGGATCTGTGCTTCCACTGAACCTTCCTCCCCAAAGTTTGCCTCCCTGAGAGAGAGGAAGAGGCAAATGAAGGAGCTTTAATCACCTCGGTTATGGTCCTATACGTGTAACCTCCACTGCTCTGTTTATCCAAGGTCAAGGCCACGGTCAGCTCCGTCCTTTCAGCCTGGTAGAACTGAGCAGACAGAGCCCTGGACACCAGGACTTTTGGCAAGCGGTTGGAGAGAAGCTGGCACAGGCATTTGGCCCTCGAGGTGTCGGGTCTGGCTCAGGAATCCCCCGAGGGACTTCACCTCCACAGGACTCCTTGAAAGGAGCAGCAGGGTGTGTGAGACAGACCTGCTTGGATTTCTCTTCTGAGGCAGCTGCAGGTCAGCAACCCCTCGGGAGCCTTTGAAAGGCTGAGGGGGAACAAAGCGGCTCATAGGGAATAAGCTATTATAGTGTCCTCTACGTCCTTTCTGTGCTGTTGAGCTAAGAGATTGTTAATTTGATTGACAAACAGCTCTAGGGAAGCACAAGACACATTAGGAACTGTTTGGAAGCATCTCCAGAGTCCGTGATGTGCTCAGAAGCTTTGGGATAAGGCTAGAATAGAACTGGTTAAGATGCCGACTCCAGAAAGAGAGCTCTGGGTTCCTTTTGGCAACAGAAATGCTCAGAAAAAGAATGGAACAGTTTTAAAACATATAGAAACAAAAGCTGCTTTTCCACCCAAAGCAAGAGTCCTATTAGTAAAGTTCCGCTCCTGAACGTGTCATCTCCAGAAGCTCCTCAGTGCGTGAGCACAGCCAGGGACGCAATACCAGCGACGCAGGGCAAGCAGCGTCTGGGGGAGCTTTCTCAGCAGAGACTCATGAGCTCACAGCCACATGTGTGCCTCGATGAGAAGGCTTCTGCTTGCCCGGGGGACACTCCTGAGGCCCTAACTCTGGCAAACTTGCACTGAAACAGGTAGGAATTCTGCTGGTGCAGAGACCTTGGGATGTATCCGAGATTTCAAAAGCAACTCTCTGCTCTAGCAGCACAAACATGAAACCACAAGGCATTGAAAGGAAGGGCCTCAGTACAATTACCATTGCAGAAGGGATTGTGATTGCGAATCTACTTGATTTTTAAGCCCCTCTGACAAGTCTCGTCTCATGCCGCACCCTGTGACGACCACGGGCAGCAAGAGGCTGGTGGGAGAGCTGCCAGCTGCTCTGTGCCAGGGCTCGCTCAGTCACACAAAGCGCTGAGTAACCTAACAAACTTCTTCCTTAGTGACTGTGTCCACGTCTCTGCTGCTCCCTGCGGAAACCACGCGCCCGAGAGGGCAGCAGGAGAGAGCCTGGAGAGGGGAGAGCGCAGGCACATGTGCTTTGCTGCCTTTAAGGCAGCTTTGTCAGAAAGCTGAGGGAAGGCAGAATCATAGAATCACAGAATCAGGAGGTTGGAGAAGACACACTGGATCATCAAGTCCAACCATTCCTGTCAAACACTAAACCATGTCCCTCAGCACCTCGTCCACCCGTCCCTTAAACCTCTCCAGGGAAGGGGAAATTGGAATTGGAAGAGAAAGTGTTGGAGGTTCTCAGTGTGTATGAGGTGGCTGCAGGAGCAGGGCAATGGGTGTAAATGAGAAGCAGGAAAGGTGAAGCGCTCGGATGGGAACAGCTCTCTCTGGGCACTGGGAGTAACTTCAGCATCAGGGGTTTCCATCAAAGGAAGAAGTGGGTCAGCAGAGACATTGCGACACGTCCCTTTGTCATCAGGAAATCCAAAGCCAACGATGAAGTGGAGCTGCTCAGGGCTCTGGTGAGAGAAGCGGCTGCTGCATCTGGCAGCTGAGGGAGGCTTGTCGGGAGCCCCGAGCAGAGGAGGCCTGGGCTGCAGGAGCCCTTTGGGAGGCAGAGAGCGACTGGGAAGATGTCTGCTCACGTCTCGCCTACCGGGCACCCAAACAGAAAAGGCAGCCTTTGTACAGACGAGTGTTTGCACAAGCTGCTGGGAAGTACCTGCTGGGTCATGGGGATGGACATCGCTCATCGCTCTGTCCCTGGGACAGGGAACAACCTGAAGGCAGCGTCAGGGAGTTGGGCTGCGGACTTAGAGGTGAACCGGCCTGGCAGAGCGTCCCGAGAGCACCCGCTGGAGAAGCCAAGTTCCCCCTCACCTCGGCTGCCATGTCGGACGGCGTCTGGCTCCGTGGGCAGCGATTCCGGACACCGGGAACCTGTGGGACAGCAAAGGGAGGGGAAGAGAAGAGAAGGGAGGGGAGGGGAGAGGAGAGGAGATCCAGCCCTGGCCCCGCCCCTCAGCCTGGGGGCAGGATAGGGCTCCCGGGGCAGGATGGGGACCCTGGTTCCCAGCCCCGATCTGGGTGCAGGAGGGGAGGGTCCTGCTGCAGGAAAGGGAGGTCCCAGAGCCCAGTTCCCAGCCCCAGTCTGGCTCCAGGACAGGGTTTTCAGTGCCGGGTGGGGGTTCCGGTGCAGGATGGGGACTTGGTGCCCAGTTCCCAGCCCTGGTCCAGGTCCAGGACAGGGTGCCCGGTGCAGGATGGGGTCCCCGGCCCCAGTCCCTGTCCCACTGTGGCTGCAGGACGCTGTTCCCAGTGCAATTAGGGGGTCCTGGTGCAGGACAGGGGTCCCCGGTGCCCAGTTCCCAGCCCCAATCTGGCTCCAGGAGAGGGTCCTGGTGCAGGTTTGGGGTCCTGGTGCCCGGTTCCCAGCCCAATCTGGCTTCAGGACCGTGTCCCGAGTGCAGGATGGTGGTCCTGGGGCAGGATGGGGTCCCCGGTGCCCAGTTCCCAGCCCTGGTCCAGCCCCAGTGCAGGGTCCCCGGTGCAGGATGGGGTCCCCGGCCCCAGGGGCGGTCCCAGTGCGGCTGCAGTTGGGGTCCCGGTGCCGGCAGCCCCTCAGCTGCTCCAGCACAGCCGCCGCTCTCCCCTCCGGCCCCGATCCCTGCTCTGAGCCGCCCGGACCGGGGAGCGGCTCGTCCTACCCTCAGGGGAGTGTCTGTCGGGGTCCCCGGGGAGTGTGGGAGTTCTGGGCCCCTCAGCACAAGAAGGGTGTTGAGGCTCTGGAGTGAGTCCAGAGAAGAGCAACGAAGCTAGGGAAGGGGCTGGAGAACGAGAGGAGCGATTGAGAGAGCTGAGGGTGTTTATCCTGGAGAAGAGGAGGCTGAGAGGAGACCTCATTGCTCTCTATAACTCCCTGAAAGGAGGTTGTGGAGAGGAGGGAGCTGGGCTCTTCTCCCAAGGGACAGGGGACAGGACAAGAGGGAATGGCCTCAAGCTCCACCAGGGGAGGGTCAGGCTCGACATCAGGAAAAAGATTTTCACGGAAAGTGTGATTGGGCAGTGTCAGAGGCTGCCCAGGGAGGGGATGAGTCCCCTTCCCTGGAGGGGTTTAAGGGACGGGTGGATGAGGTGCTGAGGGATATGGGTTAGTGTTTGATGGGAATGGTTGGACTTGCTGATCCGTTGGGTCTCTTCCAACCTGGTTGTTCTACGATTCTCTGCTTCTCTGAACTTGCAGGAGTTGCTTCATGGCTGCCTGCTTGGCATTTCCATCAGGGTCTGGGCCATGAAGGTTCCAGCCCCAGCCTGGCTCGTGGTGTCCTTGCAGCATCAGGAGCAGGGTTGGTGTTCTGGGGCTTTGGGCCCTCATAGACATACAAATAGAATCTGAAAGTCACAGCCCCGTGGTTGGCGCTTCCCGTTCTGTGGTTTCCTTGCCTTCTCCAGCTCAGCAAAACTGGGTGATCCGGACACGATTTCCCTGGTATGATGCCCTCGTTTCCCTTCCCTGAAAGCCTGTGCCCACCCAGTGTCCAGGGATAAAAGGAGGGGCTGCCCCAGGGACCCAGCATCGTGCCCAGGAGAGCTTTGCAGCCTGCCCAGCTCCAGTCCCACTTGTGCATCCCTCGGCCCTGGCAGCACCATGAAGGTCCTCGCAGGCAGCCTGGTCGCTCTCCTCATGGCCACCTGCTCCTTGTCAGAGGCCTATGTTGGTGAGTTTGGGATGCTGTTTCCTCCCCAGGACTGGCTGTGCCATCGCTCGTCGGGAGCTGCCGCAGCAGCCAGGGAGCCCCATCCCTGCTGGCAGGACCCTGGTGGCTGGGAGGAGGAGACCAGCATGTGGGGATGCAGAATTGATATAGAATGGTGAGAATCTATGAGTCTGTCTCCCAAGAAACAAGGGACAGGATGAGAAGACGGCCTCAAGTTGTTCCAGAGGAGGTTTAGATTGGATAAGAGACGGGTCCTTGAATCCTGCGTTCAGTTCTGGGCCCCTCAGCACAAGAAGGATTTTGAGGCTGAGGAGTGAGTGCAGAGAAAAGAAACGAAGCTGGTGAAGGGGCTGGAGAACAGGCCTTATGAGGAGCGGCTGAGAGAGCTGGGGGTGTTTATCCTGGAGAAGAGGAGGCTGAGAGGAGACCTCATTGCTCTCTACAACTCCCTGAAAGGAGGTTGTGGAGAGGAGGGAGCTGGGCTCTTCTCCCAAGGGACAGGGGACAGGACGAGAGGGAATGGCCTCAAGCTTTGCCATGGGAGGTTCAGGCTGGACATTAGGAGGAAGTTTTTCCACACAGAGGGTCATTGGGCATTGGAACAGGCTGCCCAGGGAGGTGGTTGATTCACCTTCCCTGGAGGGGTTTAAGGGACGGGTGGACGAGGCACTGAGGGACTTGGTTTAGTGTTTCATAGGAATGGTTGGACTTAATGATCCGGTGGGTCTCTTCCAACCTGGTGATTCTATGATTCTATGCTTCTATGATATTGGGAAGAAAGTCTTCACTGAAAGGGTTATCAAGCATTGGAAGAGGCTGCCCAGGGCAATAGTGGAGTCTCCATCCCTGGAAATGTTCCAAACGTGTGTAGATGTGGTGCTTGAGGAGGTGGTTTGGTAGGCACAGTGAGGCTGTGTTGGTTTTTGGACTGGATGATCTTCGAGGTCTTTTCCAGTCTTAATGATTCCGTGAGTCTGCAGGGTTTGGGGTCACCACCAGGGAATATGAGACAAGAGGAGGGCCAGGAGGTGACAAATCCCTGGGGAAGCCCAAGCACCATCGGGACCAGAGGCTGTGCTGTTGTGTGGGGTCTCACCTGGGCTGACTGGTTGTCCCTCTGTCCTCACAGATGATGACAGCAGCAGCTGCTGCATCAGGTACTCTCAAGAACCCATCCCGCGGCAGTTCATCACCTCTGCCTACATCACCAGCAGCCGCTGCTCCCTGCCAGCCGTGGTGTGAGTATCCACTGCTGCTGAGCATCTGGGAGTGATGGGCCAGGAGGGAGCTAGGGACACAGCTGGGGACACTAGGGGGTGCTGAACCCCTCTGCCTTGGCCGAGCACCCCAATGTGGGTTTTCTCTTGCAGCCTGGTCACCAAGAAGAACAGGGAGGTGTGTGCAGACCCCCAGGCAGCCTGGGTGCAGGCGCATCTGAAGCACTTCCAGAAGAACTGACCCTTCCCTGCTGGGTGGTTACAGACCAGAGGTCATTTAATGAGCAGCCCAAGCACTGAGCGACTCCTGCTCAATGAAATGAAGGTGCCTTAGCATAAGGCCTCACAGCTTTGCACGTACCCCACATATACACAGGTCCAAGGCTTCTCTTTGCGACATTAGGGAGTTGTTCCTTCTTGCACTCTTCTTGTCTTTGATTTGTTACTTTGCAGTCTATCGATTCCTAGGCCGCAATGGGAAAGTATAATAGTGCCTATAACTAATGATTGCTTGTTGCTGAAGGAGAATTCTTCAATCAACTTGTAATGCAACAGCGTGTAGCACCTAAGTTAGGTATAAAATGTGCTATGAACTTTGATTAAATGGCTTCACTTGCATCACATAGATCATTGTGTGTTGTCCCATTTCTTCCATCGCGACACCTCCCTGCTCCAACCACGATGCCCGTGGGGCTGCCCTGGGCGAGCTCGGCTTCCAGTCCCAAGTACTTGAGCTCCAGTCTTCTTCAATGGGAAAATGTCTTCTATTTAAGTGAAACTAAAGTAAAGAGAATGTGTAAGAATAAACTTTATTATTATAATATACTATATTAAGGTGTTGCTGCAGGTTTGTTGGATGTGGGCTGGGGCCAGTTTAGTTGTGGGTTGTTGTTTAAGGATCTTGGCCTCTTCCTCAGCTGAAGTGCCAGGAGGCAGAGTTCTGCGCGAGGGTCTCTGCGCTGGCATTAGGCTGGACATTAGGAGAAAAAATTTCACAAAAGGGTCATTGGGCAGTGTCAGAGGCTGCCCAAGGAGGGGGTTGAGTCACCTTCCCTGGAGGGGTTTAAGGGACGGGTGGACGAGGCGCTGAGGGACATGGTTTAGTGTTTGATAGGAATGGTTGTACTTGATGATCCGGTGGGTCTCTTCCAACTTGGTGATTCTGTGATTCTATGCTATTTGTTCGTCAGGGGATCTGGGGTTTTGCTGTCTGGGTGAGGGGAGCAGGTTTCCTCCGTCAGGCAGGAACTTGCTGCCATTCCCCATCTCTCGCTGCCCCAACCTTGCAGTTTGCAGGTGGATGGTGCTGAGTGGAGCAGAGCAGAGGCAGGAGCTGGTGTGGGAGGGTCGCTGGCTGCAGCCCAGGGGCTGGGGAGCTGCTGCCCTCCCTGCGGCTCTGGCTGGGTGGCAGCATCCCCCATGCCTGCTGCAGCCCCCGCACCAGCTTCAGTCTCCTGCCATGTGGCCACCATGGCCTATCATGTCTCAGCACGGCCTGGCCCTCTCCCAGCTGTTTTCTCTGGGATTTTCCCAGCTCAGGGAAGCCCTCACAGCCTCAAAATGTCTGCCCCACTTCAGAGCTCTCCGTCCTGTGGTCGGTGCTGCTGAATGTCACCTCAATCTCCCCTCTCGCAGCTCTAAACTGTTCCCCTCGTCCTCTCCCTGCCCTCCCTGATCCAGAGCCCCTCCCCAGCTTTCCTGGAGCCCCTTTCAGCTCTGGAAGCTGCTCTAAGGTCTCCCCTCAGCCTTCTCTTCTCCAGGCTGAACAACCTCAACTCTAAAGAAAAATAACAAATATAAAGAATATGCTTCTGACGCCACAGAAAGCAAGCCTGGCCCTGCTAATGAAATCCTTGAAGCTAATAACAGCAGATAGGAGATTCACTCACAGCTGGAGAATAACCTCAATGTATTTCTTAAGGTTACGAGGATCACAACCATATCCATGTACTTACCAGCCTGGCAAATCCTGAATGGTGTGGTTCTTGCCCAATAGCAAGAGGGCCGATTACTTTAAATACTCACAAGAGCAGGTTCATTTTGTAGGCCATACAAGAAGAAATCTCTGTCACCACCTGACTGGTCAGCAAATAGTTAGGTACATTCTGTTGTGAGCTCTTCTACCATCCTCTTGTTATTCCAGCGTTAACGACCAGATCTGGGGGCTCATCTCCCGTTCAGTCGCCTCTGTGGTGAGCAGGAGGGAGCCCACACCAGTCCCATCTTGTCACCTCATGGCGAAGATCCTGTAACAATAAGAGGAAAACACCTGCTCAGGGACAGTCCTTAGGGCAAACCAAGGTCTGACCCAGAGTGAGCAAAGCAAAGGAAAACAACCCCTAGCAGGAGATGAGTGTCTTGGGGTGCTCAGCGTCCTCGGCTGCAGAGGAAGGACATGGAGCAGCACAGCATGAGCAGCAGAGGCAGCAGCTTCTCCGACTGGGCAGAGCATCTGGTGCTGGAGCCCAGCAAGAGCCTTCACAGTGGCCTGGGAGGGAGGAAGGGAAGGGGAGAGATGTGCTGCTCCAGGGCAGATGAAACCCCAACCCTGGGGCTGAGCAGCAGCAGAACCTCTGGGAAAAGCTGCTCCCAGAGGGGAAAGCTCTGGAGGCCAGAGCCGTGGGGCAAGAGGGATTTCTCCCTTGTGCACACAGAGCACATGGGGTGGTAGAAGCTCACCCGTGAGGGGAAAGAGCCTGTGTGGCTCTTGTCAGGCATCAGCTGCTCCCTGGGTCCGTTCTCAAAGCTCAAGATGTCAGATCTGCTTTATGCTTTCATGGAACAGGTGATCTTGAGTGCTGTCATGAAGCACATGCAAGAGAACTGGGTGATCAGGCCCAGTCAACATGGATTCACAAAAGGCAGATCTTGCCAAACGAACCTGATCACCTTCTATGACAAATTGACTCGTCTGCTGGACAAGGGAAAGGCTGTGGATGTGGTCTTCCTGGACTTCAGTAAGGCCTTTGACACAGTTTCTCACAGCATTCTGCTACGGAAACTGTCACCTCTGGCCTGGACAGGCGCACACTCTCCTGGGTAGAAAACTGGTTGGCTGGAGGGCCCAGAGAGTGGTGGTGCATGGTGTTAAATCCAGCTGGAGGCCAGTGACAAGTGGGGTTCCCCAGGGCTCAGTGCTGGGTCCAGCCCTGTTCAATGTCTTCATCAATGACCTGGATGAAGGCATCGAGTGCTCCCTTAGCAAGTTTGTGGGTGACACTAAGCTGTGTGGGAGTGTGGATCTGCTGGAGGGTCGGGAGTCTCTGCAAAGGGACCTAAACAGACTGGAGCGCTGGGCAGTGTCCAACGGGATGAGGGTTAACATGGCCAAATGCCGGGTCCTGCACTTGGGGCACAACAAGCCTATGCAGAGCTACAGACTGGGAGAAGTCTGTCTGGAAAGCTGCCAGGAGGAGAGGGACCTGGGGGTGTTGGTTGACAGCGACTGAACATGAGGCAGCAGTGGCCCAGGTGGCCAAGAAGGCCAATGGCATCTTGGCTTGGATCAGAAATGGTGTGACCAGCAGGACCAGGGAGGTGATTCTCCCTCTGTACTCAGCACTGGTGAGGCCGCTCCTTGAATCTTGTGTTCAGTTGTGGGCCCCTCAGCACAAGAAGGATGTTGAGGCTCTGGAGCAAGTCCAGAGAAGAGCAATGAGGCTGGTGAGGGGTCTGGAGAACAGGCCCTATGAGGAGCGTCTGAGAGAGCTGGGGGTGTTTATCCTGGAGAAGAGGAGGCTGAGGGGAGACCTCATTGCTCTCTACAACTCCCTGAAAGGAGGTTGTGGAGAGGAAGGAGCTGAGCTCTTCTCCCAAGGGACAGGGGCTGCCCTTCACCAGCGTTAGAGGTGGTTGAGGCCTCTGGCAGGGAAGAGCAGCAATTCCATCAGGCTCCCAGCTCACCTCGTGGGCAGCATTCAAAGCAGCCTCCAGCCCCAACCTGGACGAGTTCCCACTTCACATCAAGAGCACCAAGAGGCCTCTCTCCATTGATAGAAACCCTTCTCAGTGCCCCCTGGCAGCCAAGAGGGCAACCGTGCCCTGGGCTGCATCCAGCAGACATCACCCGCCGGCCCAGGGAGGGGATTGTCCTGCTCCGCTCCACACTGGGGCGACTCCAACTTGAGTGCTGGGGGCAGGTTTGGGCACCACACGCTATAAAGGCCTAAAGCCCCTGGAGAGCGTCCAGAGGAGGGCACAGAGGTGGTGAGAGGTTTAGGAGGGAGGAGTGTGAGGAGTGGCTCAAGTGCCTTGGTCTGTTTTGCCTAGAGGAGTGTGAGGGGAGACCTCATGGAGGTCTGCAGCTTCCTCAGCTCAGCAGCTGGAGCTAAGAGGATGATGTGGGAGAGGCTGGTGAGAGCTGAGCTCTGCCATGAGGCCTTGACAGCACAAGCGCTTCTATCACCCGAGCTCAGGGCTGTCCCACAGGGATTTGTAAAGCACCTTCCCGCTCCGCTGGGCCCTGAACTCCTTTCTCTGGCTCTAATGAAGAAGGAACAAGCACACGAGGGTTTGGGTTTCACCTTCTTTATTGGAGAAGGATTAGAGTTGGAAGGGACCTTCAAAGATCATCTGGTCCAGCCTCCCTGACATGGACAGGGACACCTGCCACTGGATGGAGATGCTCCAAGCCCTGTCCGACCTGGCCTTGAACCCCTCCAGGGATGGGGCTTTGGCCACTGCTTTGGGCAACCTGGGCCAGAGTCTCCCCACCCTCAGCAGAAAGGAATTCTTCCCCAGAGCTCATCTCAATCTCCCCTCTTTCAGCTGAGAAACGTTGCCCCTTTGGCTGGCACTCCAGGCCCCACTGACTGTCACTGGGGAAGAGATTAAAGCACACTGGTCCCAGTGGTCCCATACTGGGACACCACTCCATATGGGTTTCCGTGGTGGCTCCGATTGTTACTCTGAAGTCTGGTGGTAACCGTTGCTCCCCAAGCAGAGCTGTCGTCGGGTGCAGGACCCTGGGAGCCCCAACATTCGTCCCTGGCAACGCTCAAACAGAAACGGCCTGAGTAGCAACAGACCAACACTCGGGGCTCGACCACCATCGAGAGCAGAGGCGATCCCCGAGCTGCCAGCCCTGGGCACCCTCGCTGAGGTCCCAGGGCTAACAAGACGCTCCAGAGTGACTCTACTTGACACTGCAAAGCTCCTGAGAGCACTCCTGTGCCCTTCAGCACATTCTGCGAGTGAGGCAAGGACTGACCCTGACCCTGCACCCAGGGACACTGTGGGGCAAATGCACAGCCCTTCCTCCCCTGCCCCTCTCCCTCCTCCTCTTCCTCAGCCCCCTCCTGTGCCCTCCTGCCCCAGCTCGGGGTGGCAGTGCCAGCGCTGGCTCATGACTCTCTTTCAGGCTTAGCCAAGGCCCTTGACACCCGGGCACGAGGGGCAGCATTCCCGGTCCCCTGGGCCCCCCCGGCGTGGGGGGCAGCGCAGGGCCCCTGGGCACCCCCAGCAGGTATGTGGCATCCCCGGCTGCCCTGGCCCCTCGGCACTCTCGCCCGAGGGCTGCTCCCTGCTGCAGGCTCCCCACTGCCCCGCAGCACAGCAGGGGCACGGCCGGGCTGGGGCGCAGCTCCACGGGGGCCCCACCAGACTCCGCGCAGCCCCCAGCCCAGCACAGCTCTCTCTCCTCTCCAGATCAGCAAGAGGCTGCCTCCTGCAACTTCAACCCCTCCGTCTTCCGTGGAAGAAGAAGAGCCGAGCCCTGTCCTGCCCATTGACCATCATCGCCATGAGCCGCCGCCTCGCTGCTCCCCAAGACGCTGCCCTCGGGGCCCTCATGTGGAAGCTCCCCCGGGCCAGGGCAAAGCCAGGAGCCCCCCAACTGGTGCTGCGGGGGCGCTGGTACCGCCCGGCCAAGGTGCGGGGGGCACCCATGGGCAGTGGCGGCGCCCGGGATACGCCTGTGCCCATGGAGGTGGATCCTCCCTCCATCCTGGACATCTCTGTCACCACCGATGTCCAGATGGAGGGAGATGACAGCCCAGTGCTGGACATCTCCGTGGGCACAGACGTCCCCATGGAGGACATCAACATCATCGACATCAGCGTCGCCACTGATGTGCCCATGGAGGAGGACACCACCCCAGCACTACCATCTGGCTGGGCTCTGGTGTCCTCATGGGCGAGGGCAGCGTCCTGGGCCAGGACATCCGCCGTCACCAGGATGTCCAGAGCAGCGCAGGGCTCTGGCCGGCGGAGCTGGGGCAGGAGGCGGATTGGAGCTGGGGCAGCCGCTGCTTCTTTGGGGGTGCGACAGGGATGATTGTTACTTATGGAATTTGAGATTGTTTTTGTTGTTTGATTGTTGTTATTGTTTGAATTGTTCATGTTATTTATAAAGTTCTTGTTTGAATTGTTCCTCTTCTCTATCGAGTTGTTTTTTTGGGGGGTTGTTTGGGGAGTTGCTGTTGTTTGTGGGGGTGGGTGTTGGGGAGGGAGTCCTTGGAGTATTTTCAGAAAGAGTTTTGTTGGTGTCATTTGAGTAAAAGGCGTTTTGTAGACGGGTTGTGTGTCTACTTGAGGTGGGCAGGGAGTGCAGGGGCAGCAGGACACAGTGGGCAGAGGGGCACTAGCCTGGCCCAGCCCCACATGGCATCCCCCCCAGGGGCCAAAGGAGCTGTGTCCAGCAGAAACGTCCTGCTGGGAACCTGCCCTGCCCTGGGATTGCAATCGGGGGCAGCCAAGGCAGCAGGTTCCATGCTGGAGGCACTGAGGGACCAAGCAGGCAAGGAGAACGTGGCCAACACTCAACTGCAGGCCCTGCTCTCCCATCTCCTGCCCCCCTGGCAGCAACTCCCTGCCCCTTGTGTCCCTGGTTTGGGTGATATTGGGGAGACATCCCCTACAACCCCCCCAGGGCCCTCTCAATCCTCCTAAAAGACCCTCAGACCTTCCCCAGGACTGTCTCAATCCCCCTAAGGCCTCCCAAATCCCCCCCGGAACACCCCTGGGCCCTCTCAATCTCCCACAGATCCCCCCGAATCCCCATAAAATCCCTCCAATCCCCCCAGAACCACCTGAGCCCTCTCAATCCCCCGAAGACCTTCCCAAACCTCCTCCAGGACCCTCTGTATCCCCCTAAGCCCTCCCCATATTCCTCCAGGATCCCCCACAAACACCCTCCAGGACCCTTTTGATCCCCCTAAGATCCCCCAAATCCTCTCAGGACTCCTCCAAAATTCCCTGAATCCTTTCACTTCCATTAAGATCCCCTCAAACCTCATCCAGTACCCTCTGTATCCCCCTAAGTCCTCCCTAAGCCCCCAACACCCTCCCAAAACACCCTCCTGGACCCTCTCAATCCCACTAAGATGCCCCCAAATCTCCCCAGGAACCCTCCAAAACACCCCCAAACCCTCTCAGTCCCCCTAAGATCTCCCAAATCGCCCCAAGTCTCCCCTAAACCACCCAGACCTTCTCAATCCATCTAAGAGCCTCTCAAAACTCCCGCAGGACCCTCTCAGTCCCCCTAAGAGCCCCTCAAGCCTCCTCTAGGAACCTCTATATCCCCCTAAGGCCTCCCCAAATCCCCCCAAGACCCTCCCCAAACCCCCTCCAGCCTCAGCTCCAGTCCCGTTCCCTTCTCTGGACACGCTCCAGCCTCTCAGTGTCTCTCTTACAGTGAGGGGCCCAGAACTGAACCCAGGATTCAAGATGTGGCCTCACTGGGGATGAGGATGAAGGGAAGAGGACTTCCCTTGTCCACCACTCTCCCTTCCAGGAGACACTTTCAGGTCTCTTCTTGTAGACAGACACTCCTGGTGTCTCTGTGTCTATCCACCAGCCTCCCAGGAACTGCAACACCCCATAACGCCCCAACCCTGACAAGGAGGGGAGAGACCCCTTTCTTTTGCACCAGTGACCACTTCCCCAAGCCTCACGAGAGCTGCGGAAGCCCAGCTCAGGCCTTGGCTCTTCGGAGAAAGACGCAAGGCAGGAGTTTCAGCCAACTCCAACGCACCCCAAGATTTATTAACTCCAGATTGGTGCGACAGGCACAACGCTGCATCCATGGGATCTCTCCCCACACTCTAAGCTTGTTCCTTGTGCCTCTTCACCAGCTCCCTCAGCTGCTCGATCTGAGCAGAGACGCTGCTCTTGGCGGTGCCGCCCAGGGCCGTGTACTGCTCCACGCTGTTCACCACGTTGAAGACCTGGGAGACGTCGCTGCCAAACAGGGGGCTGGGGAGTATGTTTTGTAATATGTATGACGTGATTACCAGTGTTATAAAAGAGTGTGACCAAGGACTAATAAACGAGTAATGCTGATGACCAAGTGGCTGCATTCTCCCTTATCCGGCAAAATGGTGACCCCGACGTCTGCTCTCTGCTGAAAGGGAGGGTAGAACGTGCCATCGGCCGGTTGAAGTAGAGTTGGGCTCCGAAGCGGCCGGAGCGGTGTCAAACGACGTAGGGAGGACACCCCCAAGATCACATCGGTGGTTTGGGCCATACGTGCCACCGAAGCCGGAGAGCGGCAACAGCGCTGACGTTTAGATATGGACAGGCAAGTGGCATATGATTTATTTATTATACAGTTAGAGAGGAAAGGAGTTACAGGAGTTGGTAAGAAAGATATCTTAGGTTTATTAGCATGGGGGTATTCGAAGGGGGTTTTTCTGAACCCGCATATGGTACATGAGATAACGGAATGGAGGAAGCTGGGGGATAAGCTATGGGAGGCTACTTTAGAGGATGATAAGACAGCCAAAAAATGGGGTAAATTTTGGCGAGTTATTCATAATATAATGTTACAGCATATCGCAGAAAAGCGAGCAGCAGAAAAGGCAATAGAGGCTCATAAGAAAAACACCAGCTATGGTCAGGAGGGAGAGCCGCTGGCTCCAGGAGTCACTAAAGTTGTCATACCAGTTGCAGCAGGGGATGCAACAGGGGGTTGTGGACCACCTGCTCCTCCGTGGGCGGATTGTAGTGAAAGCCGCGCCGTCAGTAATAAAGTGACTGCTAATGAGTTCCCACTGCCGCCACCTCCTCAGGTGATAAGAGCTGACAATGCCCAGAAGCCCCTCCAAGGGCCAGATCCTGTCCCTGGGGCGCCTTGCGACCCGTGGGAGGAGATGGCTAAACAGCGGCTGCTTTGGCGAGAGAGGGAGCGGAACGTGGGGACACGGATTTAATTGATGCGGCAAGATCTATGGCTTTCCCGGTTACATTAGGGGCTATAGCGGATGCCTTAGAGAGGATGGTGGTGCAGGCCACGGGGCCACAGGCATTTTTGGTTGAGGCTATTAGGGAACTAGGCGCAGGGCTCAAGAGGCAGGCAGAGGCAACTCAGGGTCAGGTGCTGGCTGCTCTTGCGCCACTCCGTGCTCCCGGCAATTCAACTGGCAGTACGGGCGATGGATTACGACCTCCGCCGTTTCGGTGCTACCAATGTGAGCAAGGCGGACATATAAGCCGAGCCCCTGGAGTCTGGGTTCACCTTGGCCACGAATCGACCGACGAAAATCCCAACTGGAGTTTATGGATCTCTCACTATTCAAAAACAGATATATGGTGCCTTGGTAATTGGCCGATCATCGTGTTCTCTCATAGGACTATTTGTGTTGCCAGGAGTTGACTGCCACACACAATGCCAGCATCTAGGGCCTAAAATCTGCCCTTGGTGTGGAAAGAGCAAGCATTTTACCAGTTGATATAGATTCAAAATGGGATACGAACGGGACAGTATTGTCAGAAAACCAGGAGCAGAGCACGGTTCACAGGCACGCACCAGCACAAATGCCTCCACAGCAAGCAGCAGCTCTCACCTCAGAGCAAGAATCAGAGACAGCACCGAGATAAATATGATCATCACCATCGCAATAATGCTGCAATTATCCGCACTTCACACAATACCATGAAATGTAAAAAGACTATTGGGGGTTGGTTTTACTACTTTGTAATTAAAACTATTGTCACCTTACTGGAATAATTCAAGCAAGGGAAATTATATATGGGGAGATAGAGGTTTTGGTTCAACTGACCAGTCCGTGATTCTGTGATTGATGTATTACCATAACTGAAATATATCGATATAAGCCTTATTAGATAATGCATGTACATATCTTAAGTGATGTGTGTTCCTGGTACCATGCGTAGTTTAAATATCCATAGCAAAAAAAAAAAAAAAAAGGAAAAAATTTTGTGGATCCAGTAGGGATAACCAACATTGTATGAATGTATTTGGCTAGCCTTGAAATGAGTGTTCGTGTGTGTGTGTGTGTTTGAAGCGCTTCAAACGTTTGTAAGACTTACCGATTGGTTTTGATTAATCTTGAAAATATATCTCTGGGACCTTTCAATCTCAAATGGCCACTAAGCCGGCAAACAGGTAGATTTACCTGGGGATCTTTGGAATGAAAGGCTTCAGAAGGAAAAATTTTAAAATATCTAGCACTGTATGTGTGAGAGAGTGTGTGTGTGTGTCGTCGTCCCCCGCCCTCTCCCTCCTTTCTGACTTTTTTTTCTTTCAGCCTTTGCAGAAGTCCAGAGGAGTTAACCTTGTTATCTCTCTAGGAGAATGCAAATTTGTGAGAACACTCTGCATTCCAGGGTCACTCATCAGAAACTGCTGGGTCCTAGTGCAGACGGTCTTTAAAGAAAAACCAAATGATTTATTAACAAAAATGCTAAGTGGTGCATGGCAAATATTTTGAATTTACAGGTAGATCGAACAGCTTATCCAGGAAGTATTGATATCCATTTACCAAGTCGATCATACATTTCACCTCACCGCTTTTGTCATCGAAAAAAACAAAAAGGGGGAATTGTGGGAAGATTTTACAGAGAACAAGGCCATGGGTGTGAGGAATTTGAAGGAATGTGTTGTATGAATTTATCTGATCATTCAGAATCCATTTATTCCCAGGTAAAAAAGCTACGAGCGTTAACGAAGCATTTGCAAGAGACAGATGACTGGGGGTTGGAAAGCTGGCTGAAAAATTTGGGCCTTGGCGGGTGGATTAGGTCGTTGTTGATGTATGTATGCTGTTGAAATTTTTGGAGTTTTGATGTGTTTAATGTTGTTCTTGCCACGTATAATTTTTTGTTTACAGAAAATGATACAGAACATGTTTGAGAAAGTATGGCAAACTAACCTTGTAGTGCAAAAAGAAAACGGGGGAAGTGTGGAGGGTGTCGTTCAAGCATGGCTGAAGCAAGAGGCATAGTGAGCTTAACATGTTAGAGATAGAAGAAAAGTAAGGTAAAGGTAAACTCAAAGTCACAGTGCCCTTGGAAGCAGAAGCTGCAACAAGAGTAACAAGACAACGGTGAAGAACCAATAGGAAGCTTATGGAGTTGGGAATCTGCACCAAAAGTAGCAAGCTAACTGCTTTGGCGCCAAGGGTAAAGAACCAATAGTGAGCTTATGTTTTGTAATATGTATGAGGTGATTAACAGTGTTATAAAGGAGTGTAACCAAGGACTAATAAACGAGTAATGCTGATGACCAAGTGGCTGCGTTCTCCGTTCTCCGGCACTGTTCACCACGTTGAAGACCTGGGAGACATCGCTGCCAAACAGGGGGCTGGGGAGGCCAAGAGAAGAGGGCTCAGCGCCGAGCGCTGGCGGCTGCTGCTGCCTCCAGCACAGGGCAGCACTTTCTTCCAGTCCCTTCCAACAGCCGCTGCTACCAACCTGATGCTCTTGAGGTCGTCCAGGCTGAGGCTGCTGATGGGGATGCCTTTAGACTTGGCCAGCTGGATGGCCTTCCCCGAGGCCACGTGGGCTTGTCTGGTTGCCCCAAGACCTCCGCCAGGATTTGGGAGCCAAAATGGCAATAAACGAGCCCAGCGCTGCTCAGCTTGGTGGTCCAGGGCTTGTCCGGCCACAGGCTCCGCATGGTCTCCTTGAAGGATCTCTGGTGGTGGTCGTAGCGGTGCCGGGAGGGGTCGTACTCACCCCCCACGTCCACCACCACCTCGCACGGCACCAGGCGCTTCAGGTCCCAGCTGCGCACGATCTCCGCATCCCGGTAGGGCGGCAGCAGGCGCAGCAGGGCGCAGGCCAGGGCCTCATCGCAGTGGAAGGCGCCATCGTGGGTCCCCATGCGTGGGGAGACGGAGCCGGCCATGAGGCGGACGGCGCGAACCAGCCCGCGCATCCTCCGCGCATCAGATGTCTGAAGGGCATCTGCAGGGAGAAGCAGAGGCCGCAGGCACTGACCAGGCACCTGGGCTGCAGCCGCAAAGGGAACACTCCATGTGCTCTCATCTTTGGCTTGATTGTTTGCTCCTAGGGCAGTGTCAGGTGAATCCAGGCTTGTTGACTCACATTTGTCATCAGCCGGGGACAGAACAGGAGGCCTCATCTCAGGCCCTCACTAAGCACTTCTCTGCATCCAAAGGAATCACAGCTCTAAGCCTTCCTCTGATACTTACTCCTTTGCAAACCAAGTAGAGAGCCAGGTCAGTTGAGAGCATCTCGGGGCTCAGAGCCTTCTCCATGTTCTTCCTGTTGATCTGCAGAAAGCAAGGTCAGAGGGAGATGTCATCATCAGCTCCTCCTTGGGGACACATTAACCAGTCCTGGGGGCCCTAATGAGCAGTATGGATAAGACTCTCGAGAGCCTTCTCCTTAGGACCAGTCTCAAGCTCCTTTCCCTGTCTTGCTTACAGAATGTGCCTCCCAACCACATTCAGTAGTGAGAGGCTGAAGCCTTACCTGGAGGGTAGAAATTACACCAGTGGCAACTGGAAGCACAGCGTTCAGGGTGTCCACCACGTCAAAGATGGCCTCCTTGTCCTCCTGGGTTAGACCAGGGGTGGAAATTGCCAGAAGTCAGCCTGAGCAGCCCAACAGCCTGAGCAGCCCAGGCAGCAGAGCAGAAAACCAACAGCAGTTTTACCTGCAGGTCCTTGTTGTAGGTGCTGGGAAGCCCTTTGAGCACCATGAGAATAGCAGCCAACTGCAGAGAGAAAGAGCAAGGCAGTCAGCTCTGGGAAGAGAAGCTCGTGGCCCCAGAAGAGGCCCAGAGGTGAGGCTGGTGCACACGGCTTTACACAGAGGCAAGAAGGAGAAGGATTCCTCAGTGCCTACTATGCAGTTTCCCCACCCCTCTACTTTTGTTAGCAGACTCACCCGTCCGAACACACGACCACCTTTGCTGCGGATCAGTTCCAGACTGTCAGGATTCTTCTTCTGAGGCATCACACTACTGCCAGTGCTGAAAGAAAGGAGTTTGGGCTGTAATGGTGAGCGAGAGCCCAGTCCCTACAGACACAGGTCATGCCACATGTTGGCCCTGCTCTCCAAAAGTGATAACGCAAGTGTTCCCTGAACATCTCTCTAGGGTATTGGAAAGCAGTGAACTGAGTGTGTTGACTTTCCCATGTTTCCCACAGCAAAACCTTTGCTTTTGGGAGTCTTGTCTTCACGTGCCAGCAGTCCCAGCTCTCAGAGAGAATTCAAAAATGTGCTTCCTCCCTCTCACCCCCAAACTTGTACCTCCAGGCCAGCCCAAGCACTGCTGTGCCCTCCGAGAGGAAGGGCTGTGCCTGTGCCACCCTGAGAGGCAGGAGATCTGTTAGGATTGCAGTCAGGGCAGTCGCAGAAGGGCTTTGGCTGCATCCCCAGCAGAGGGGGAAGTTCTCTCTGCCAGCACTTGCTGGGGAGGAGCATTTGCTGAATGCAGCCTTGGGTGAATGACCAGAATGAGAGAGAAGTGATCGTTAGCCCCAAAACTGCCTGACAACCTTCTAAGGCTTGGAGCTTGGGCCTGGCAGAGCCCAGGCACTGTCCCAGCTCTCAGGAGGGCAGAGCTGAGGAGAAACCCTCCCCAGAGAGCAGAAACCTACCAGTAGGTGTCAGAGAGGCTCAGAAAGCCAAACTCGCTGGTGCTGTAGAGGATGAGATCTTCAGCCATCTTGCTAAGGTGGATCATCAGCAGGGTGGACATGGAGAGGAATTCCACTGCAGGGAAAGCAGCAAATCGGGAGGTGAAAAAGGGGCTTGTTTGCTTGACGGCCCAGGGAGCCCTGACCGCAATTTAAACAGGAGCAAAGAGGTTTTCTCTCTAATTACTTCCTGGTGAGGGATTTCTGTCCCCTTATTAAAGGACGTCACCTGGGAATGTCTTGGAATGCAGCTCCTAGCAGAGTGGGGGTAAGGGCTGATGGAGCTGTGCTTACCCACAAAGTCTCTCTCGCTAACGGTGTCCATGCTGTTCAGGCTGATGGAAGCAAAGTCCAGCTCTGAAAGGAAGGAGATGGAGAGAGGAGGTCAGGCTTGGCCTGTCTGGAGCTGGACTGCAGCAGGTGCCCCAGTGTGCAGGGACCGAGCCCTTGGGGAGTCCCACAAACACAAACATGCTTCAGTCTTAGGCTGAGGGGGGGTTGTTATTAGCCCAAGGCAGCCAGTGTGCAGCAGAGGCCCTTTTGGTTATGCTCCCACCCTACAGGCAGCTGCTCTCTTTTGGGAATAAAAAGCCTCCTGGGTTACACTAGGAGCTGCCTCCCACCTGTGTCAATGACCATCAGATCATTCACTGTTTGTATTTATTACCCTCCATTCCTACGTTAAGATGCTGCAACACATCCAAAATAACATCAGGAGAACTTGTCGATGCTTTGCCAGCTCCCAGTATCGAGTAGTCTTGTGCTTCTCCCTCACAGGGAGACACTTACCCCTACGCAGAAACTCTCTATCGATTCCCAGAGGGTTGCCAGCCAGGGCACCACTGCAGGGGAGAAGGAAACACAAGTCATACCTAATACCTTGCACACCCCAACCCAAACCCATCTCCAGCAGCCAGAGGTGACACCTCCCTGAAGATTTCCCTCCCCACGTTCACTCTGGTGTCACACAAGGTGGTCTGAGGCTCATCAAACTCTCATCTTTGGATTAAACCAGATGTTCTCTTCCAAAGCAGGAGGGTTTGCTTGATGGAAGCCTTCTTGATTTCAAGAAGGGAGAACAGTGTCTCTCTTGTGAGACTTTTCTCTCTGAGAAAGAGAATCCTCAGGGAACCACCTCAGTGGTTCAAGGGATGTAAAGAACTTCATCTCAACTATTTCACAGGGCAAGGTGAGGCCCAAGAATTCAAGAGAAAGCAAGCTGGTACCTTCCCAAAGGCAAGACATCGATCCTCCTCTTGGCTTCTCTCAGGCGCTCAGAATCCCGGCTCAGAGCGGCAGCCTGGCTGGGGAAGGACAGGAGAGACCAAGCACATGAACTCCCAGAGCGTCACACGAGCCAAGAGGGAGTTGTGGCCAAAGACTGGAGCATGGATGGAGTCGGCCAGCACTGCCCTGTCACTGCTTGGCTACCAGGTTGGTCAGAGCCACACAGAACCAGTGGGAATTCCCGTTGCAGTTGGCAAGGTCACCTCTGCTTTGTCACCACCCCCAGCTGCCCCCACAGGGGAAAAAGCAGTGCAGAACTCCAGCTGAGCAGAGCCCTGAGGGTGGAGAAGGCCTCCTCCAGCTGAGGGAAGCAGAGGATTACCTGAGCAAGAACTGGCTCCATCTGATGGGTTGAGCTTTCTGCAGGTGGGTGTAGCCAGGGAGGAGGACATCGATTTCTCTGCATGAGAGAGGAGAGAAAGGGCTGAGCAGCAGCTGCCAGGACAGGGGCAGTGGCAGGGACAGCTCAGGCTTTGCAGCCCAGCACTGCTTTGGAGTGTGGAGCACAAAGAGAAGAGTTAAGCAAGGAGGTAACTCATCAGAGTTTCCTCATATGTGGCAACTTGAAACATGTAAAAGTCTTGACTCCATGAGATGGATCTGGCACCTCCTGGAGTCTCTCATTTACCTTCCGCCTCGATCCCTTTGCCAGGATACACTGAGAGAAGAGGAAGGTGGCAGGAGACAGAGGGCCTGTTGTTTCCCTGTGTTATCCCAGACTGTCTGTGACCTCTGCAGAAGGTCCTGCTGCTGCCTGGAAGGGCCTGGAAGGCTCCTGCCCCTCAGGACTAACACTGTGGCTCTGGAGAAGGACTTACACGGCAGCACGTTCCACCAGGGTCTGGATGAGCTGCAGGAGGTGGGTGGAGATGACAGAGAGGGAGTTCTTCAGGAACAGCTTCAAGTCAGTCACCACCTGAGGGAGATCGGCCACAGTCACACAAAGCAGAACGTGACTTTCTTCACCACCAGATATTGCTCCTCAATAAGCTGCGGCAGAGTTGTCCCCTCTTTGTTCTAGGTGATGGGAAGGGACATCTTGCTCTCCTCATCTCATCACTTGCATGAGGGGAAGTCACTGTGTCTTGCTCTCCAGGGAGAGAGACAAAGGCCATTCTGGCCCGAGGTGCCCTGAAGAGAGGTGAGGGAGGAGCAGGAAGGAGAAAAGAAAGAGATTCTGTACCTACCTGGTCATTCCTGCTTCTTCCAGTGTGCAGCTTCCCAGCTACGTCTCCAATCAGCTCCTGAGGACAAGAGGAGGGTTTCTCTCAGCGTCTCTGTGCTCTGAGGAGGAGACTCCCCAGGAGCAGAGCTCCTCCCTGGACAGAGGGGAGGGGAGCGAACCTTTAGTCGGCGTTCGTTGGCCGTGTGGATATCCTCATCGCTTGGGGTCACCCCAAAGGCTCCTTTAGACCATTCCTCAGAGATCTACAAACATCAGCAGAAACACCAGTCAGCCCTGGGTGACCATGATCTGGAGCCCCCATTGTCCATGGTGGGTGAGCAACGACAATGGATGTTTGACCAAAGCGCTCAGCTGCCGCCTTCTCTTCACCCCTCGACAATGCTGTGCGCTGCCTCCTACCGGCTCAGGCCGCCTGACTCAACAGGATCCCCAGAGCCAGCAGGAAAAGAACATTCCTGATTCATAAGGACACGATTCCTTGTGAATGTTTGGTCTGAAGAGGATGGGGGGGCAGGTCACAGCGAGCACACCTCACCGAGGCGCTGGGGCTGCCGTAAGGAGCAGGGACAATGTGCAAATTGGGGCTTCAGGCTGTCCCTGGGAGCTGGGCAGCCGGTTCCCATCCCACTGCTGGGCTGCGGAGCCTTTAGCGGATGAACCGGAGCAGCCATTCTCTGCCCAGAAGGTGTCCAAGAGTTCTAAGGGCACAGGGGCCTCTCATGCCCACGATTTAGGACCAGAATCCCTTTCCTAAAGCACTTCAGCACGTGCCTGGTGCTAAGGAAGAGGCCATGAGGACATTAATTGTAGAACAGCACAGCAGGGAGACAACTACGGCTGCTGTCACATAAGAAACCATTTGTTCCAGAGAACATAACAGATGTGAAGGACATAAAATACCTTTTCCAGGCCACCCAGGATCTTCTCCAGCTCCGTTTTAGTCACGATCCCAGACTTCTCCAAGGCTTTGGCGTAAGCCATGCTCCCCTGGATATCAACTTCAGCCAGTCTCTGATCATAGCTGATGGAAGCATTGAGAGTCTCCAGGACTGGATCTGTGCTTCCACTGAACCTTCCTCCCCAAAGTTTACCTCCCTGAGAGAGGGGAAGAAGTAAATGAAGGAGCTTTAATCACCTCAGTTATGGTCCTATACGTGTAACCTCCAGTGCTCTGTTTATCCAAGGTCAAGGCCACGGTCAGCTCCGTCCTTTCAGCCTGGTAGAACTGAGCAGACAGAGCCCTGGACACCAGGACTTTTGGCAAGCGGTTGGAGAGAAGCTGGCACAGGCATTTGGCCCTCGAGGTGTCGGGTCTGGCTCAGGAATCCCCCGAGGGACTTCACCTCCACAGGACTCCTTGAAAGGAGCAGCAGGGTGTGTGAGACAGACCTGCTTGGATTTCTCTTCTGAGGCAGCTGCAGGTCAGCAACCCCTCGGGAGCCTTTGAAAGGCTGAGGGGGAACAAAGCGGCTCATAGGGAATAAGCTGTTATAGTGTCCTCTACGTCCTTTCTGTGCTGTTGAGCTAAGAGACTGTTAATTTGATTGACAAACAGCTCTAGGGAAGCACAAGACACATTAGGAACTGTTTGGAAGCATCTCCAGAGTCCGTGATGTGCTCAGAAGCTTTGGGATAAGGCTAGAATAGAACTGGTTAAGGTGCCGACTCCAGAAAGGGAGCTCTGGGTTCCTTTTGGCAACAGAAACGTGCAAAAAAAGAAAAGAATGGAACAGTTTTAAAACATATAGAAACAAAAGCTGCTTTTCCACCCAAAGCAAGAGTCCTGTTAGGAAAGTTCTGCTCCTGAACGTGTCATCTCCAGAAGCTCCTCAGTGCGTGAGCACAGCCAGGGACGCAATACCAGCGACACAGGGCAAGCAGCGTCTGGGGGAGCTTTCTCAGCAGAGACTCATGAGCTCACAGCCACGCGTGTGCCTCGATGAGAAGGCTTCTACTTGCCCGGGGGACACTCCTGAGGCCCTAACTCTGGCAAACTTGCACTGAAACAGGTAGGAATTCTGCTGGTGCCGAGACCTTGCGATGTATCCGAGATTTCAAAAGCAACTCTCAGCTCTAGCAGCACAAACATGAAACCAGAGGGCAATGAAAGGAAGGGCCTCAGTACAATTACCATTGCAGAAGGGATTGTGATTGCAAATCTACTTGATTTTTAAGCCCCTCTGACAAGTCTCGTCTCATGCCGCACCCTGTGACGACCACGGGCAGCAAGAGGCTGGTGGGAGAGCTGCCAGCTGCTCTGTGCCAGGGCTCGCTCAGTCACACAAAGCGCTGAGTAACCTTACAAACTTCTTCCTTAGCGACCGTGTCCACATCTCTGCTGCTCCCTGCGGAAACCACGCGCCCGAGAGGGCAGCAGGAGAGAGCCTGGAGAGGGGAGAGCGCAGGCACCTGTGCTTTGCTGCCTTTAAGGCAGCTTTGTCAGAAAGCTGAGGGAAGGCAGAATCACAGAATCAGCAGGTTGGAGAAGACACACTGGATCATCGAGTCCAACCATTCCTGTCAAACACTAAACCACGTCCCTCAGCACCTTGTCCACCCGTCCCTTAAACCTCTCCAGGGAAGGGGAAATTGGAATTGGAAGAGAAAGTGTTGGAGGTGCTCAGTGTGTATGAGGTGGCTGCAGGAGCAGGGCAATGGGTGTAAATGAGAAGCAGGAAAGGAGAAGCGCTCGGATGGAAACAGCTCTCTCTGGGCACTGGGAGTAACTTCAGCATCAGGGGTTTCCATCAAAGGAAGAAGTGGGTCAGCAGAGACATTGCGACACGTCCCTTTGTCATCAGGAAATCCAAAGCCAACGATGAAGTGGAGCTGCTCAGGGCTCTGGTGAGAGAAGCGGCTGCTGCATCTGGCAGCTGAGGGAGGCTTGTCGGGAGCCCCGAGCAGAGGAGGCCTGGGCTGCAGGAGCCCTTTGGGAGGCAGAGAGCGACTGGGAAGATGTCTGCTCACGTCTCGCCTACCGGGCACCCAAACAGAAAAGGCAGCCTTTGTACAGACGAGTGTTTGCACAAGCTGCTGGGAAGTACCTGCTGGGTCATGGGGATGGACATCGCTCATCGCTCTGTCCCTGGGACAGGGAACAACCTGAAGGCAGCGTCAGGGAGTTGGGCTGCGGACTTAGAGGTGAACCGGCCTGGCAGAGCGTCCCGAGAGCACCCGCTGGAGAAGCCAAGTTCCCCCTCACCTCGGCTGCCATGTCGGACGGCGTCTGGCTCCGTGGGCAGCGATTCCGGACACCGGGAACCTGTGGGACAGCAAAGGGAGGGGAGGGGAGGGGAGAGGAGAGGAGATCCAGCCCTGCTCCTGCTCCTCAGCCCAGGGGCAGGATAGGGCTGCCAGGGTGGGATGGGGACCCTCGTTCCCAGCCCCAGTCTTGGTGCAGGAGGGGTGGTCCTGGAGCCCAGTTCCCAGTCCCAGTCTGGCTCCAGGAGAGGGTCCTGGTGCAGCTTTGGGGTCCTGGTGCCCAGTTCCCAGCCCCAATCTTGCTCCAGGACTGGGTCCTCAGTGCCGGGTGGGGGTTCTGGTGCAGGATGGGGACTTGGTGCCCAGTTCCCAGCCCCAGTGCAGGGTCCCCGGTGCAGGATGGGGTCCCCGGCCCCAGGGGCGGTCCCAGTGCGGCTGCAGTTGGGGTCCCGGTGCCGGCAGCCCCTCAGCTGCTCCAGCACAGCCGCCGCTCTCCCCTCCGGCCCCGATCCCTGCTCTGAGCCGCCCGGACCGGGGAGCGGCTCGTCCTGCCCTCAGGGGAGTGTCTGTCGGGGTCCCCGGGGAGTGTGGGAGTTCTGGGCCCCTCAGCACAAGAAGGATGTTGAGGCTCTGGAGTGAGGCCAGAGAAGAGCAACGAAGCTGGGGAAGGGGCTGGAGAACGAGAGGAGCGATTGAGACAGCTGGGGGTGTTTATCCTGGAGAAGAGGAGGCTGAGGGGAGACCTCATTGCTCTCTATAACTCCCTGAAAGGAGGTTGTGGAGAGGAGGGAGCTGGGCTCTTCTCCCAAGGGACAGGGGACAGGACAAGAGGGAATGGCCTCAAGCTCCACCAGGGGAGGGTCAGGCTCGACATCTGGAAAAAGATTTTCACGGAAAGTGTGATTGGGCAGTGTCAGAGGCTGCCCAGGGAGGGGATGAGTCCCCTTCCCTGGAGGGGTTTAAGGGACGGGTGGATGAGGTGCTGAGGGATATGGGTTAGTGTTTGATAGGAATGGTTGGACTTGCTGATCCGGTGGGTCTCTTCCAACCTGGTTGTTCTACGATTCTCTGCTTCTCTGAACTTGCAGGTGTTGCTTCATGGCTGCCTGCTTGGCATTTCCTTCAGGGTCTGGGCCATGAAGGTTCCAGCCCCAGCCTGGCTCGTGGTGTCCTTGCAGCATCAGGAACAGGGTTGGTGTTCTGGGGCTTTGGGCCCTCATGGACACCCAAATACAATCTGAAAGTCACAGCTCCGTGGTTAGCCCTTCCCGTTCTGTGGTTTCCTTACCTTCTCCAGCTCAGCAAAACTGGGTGATCCTGACGCGATTTCCCTGGTATGATGCCCTCGTTTCCTTTCCTTGAAACCCTGCGCTCACCCAGTGGCCAGGGATAAAAGGAGGGGCTGCCCCAGGGACCCAGCATCGTGCCCAGGAGAGCTTTGCAGCCTGCCCAGCTCCAGTCCCACTTGTGCATCCCTCGGCCCTCGCAGCACCATGAAGGTCCTCGCAGCCAGCCTGGTGGCTCTCCTCATGGCCACCTCCTCCTTGTCAGAGGTCTATATTGGTGAGTTTGGGATGCTGTTTCCTCCCCAGGACTGGCTGTGCCATCGCTCGTCGGGAGCTGCCGCAGCAGCCAGGGAGCCCCATCCCTGCTGGCAGGACCCTGGTGGCTGGGAGGAGGAGACCAGCGTGTGGGGATGCAGAATTGATATAGAATGGTGATTCTATGAGTCTGTCTCCCAAGAAACAAGGGATACAATGAGAGGAAATGGCCTGAAGTTGTTGCAGAGGAGGTTTAGATTGGATATTGGGAAGAAAGTCTTCACCAAAAGGGTTATCAAGCATTGGAAGAGGCTGTCCAGGGCAGTAGTGGAGTCTCCATCCCTGGAGATGTTCTGAACGTGTGTAGATGTGGTGCTTGAGGAGGTGGTTTGGTAGGCATAGTGAGGCTGTGTTGGTGGTTGGACTGGATGATCTTTGGGGTCTTTTCCAGTCTTAATGATTCTTTGAGTCTGCAGGGTTTGGGGTCAGCACCAGGGAATATGAGACAAGAGGAGGGCCGGGAGGTGGCCAATCCTTGGGGAAGCCCAAGCACCATCAGGACCAGAGGCTGTGCTGTAGTGTGGGGTCTCACCTGGGCTGACTGGTTGTCCCTCTATCCTCACAGTCGACAGCTTTGACAGCTGCTGCTTCAACTACATTCAAAGACCTATCCCACGGAGGTTCATCACCTCTGTCTACTTTGCCAGTAGAGGCCACTGCCCTCAGCCATTCGTGGTGTGAGTATTCGCTGCTTCTGCTGAGCGTCTGGGAGCGATGGTTGGGGCCGGGAGGGAGCTGGGGACAGAGCCGGGGACACAAGGGTGTGCTGAACCCCTCTGCCCTGGCCGAGCACCCCAATGTGGGTTTTCTCTTGGCAGCCTGGTCACCAAGAAGAACAGGGAGGTGTGTGCAGACCCCCAGGCAGCCTGGGTGCAGGCGCATCTGAAGCACTTCCAGAAGATCTGACCCTTCCCTGCTGGGTGGTTACAGGCCAGAGGTCATTTAATGAGCAGCCCAAGCACTGAGCGACTCCTGCTCAATGAAATGAAGGTGCCTTAGCATAAGGCCTCACAGCTTTGCACGTACCCCACGTATACACAGGTCCAAGGATTCTCTTTGCAACACTAAAGAGTTGTTCTTTCTTGCACTCTTCTTGTCTTTGATTTGTTACTTTGCAGTCTATCGATAGTGCCTATAACTAACGATTGCTTGTTGCTGAATGAGAATTCTCCAATTCTTGTAATGCCACAGCTTGTAGCACCTAAATTAGGTATAAAATGCACTATGGACTTTGATTAAATGGCTTCACTTGCATCACATTGATGATTGTGTGTTGTCCCATTTCTTCCGTCGCGACACTTCCCTGCCCCAACCACGATGCCCATGGGGCTGCCCTGGGTGAGCTTGGCTTCCAGTCCCAACTCCAGCCTTCTTCAATGGGAAAATGTCTTCTATTAAAGTGAAACTAAAGTAAAGGGAATGTGTAAAAATAAACTTTTATTAAGGAGTCTCTGTAGGTTTGTTGGATGTGGGCTGGGGGCCAGTTTAGTTTTGGGTTGTTCTTTGAGGGACTTGGCCTCTTCCTCAGCTAAAGTGCCAGGAGACAGAGTTCTGTGCGAGGGTCTCTGTGCTGGCTGCACTGAGGGCATTAGGCTGGACATTAGGAAAAAGAATTTCACAAAAGGGTCATTGGGCAGTGTCAGAGGCTGCCCAGGGAGGGGGTTGAGTCACCTTCCCTGGAGGGGTTTAAGGGAGGGGTGGATGAGGTGCTGAGGGACATGGGTAAGTGTTTGATGGTTGGACTAGATGATCTGGAGGGTCTCTTCACACCTGGTTATTCCATGATTGTATGATATTTGTTCGTCAGGGGATCTGGGGTTTTGCTGTCTGGGTGAGGGGAGCAGGTTTCCTTCGTCAGGTAGGCACTTGCTGCCATTCCCCATCTCTCGCTGCCCCAACCTTGCAGTTTGCAGGTGGATGGTGCTGAGTGGAGCAGAGCAGAGGCAGGAGCTGGTGTGGGAGGGTCGCTGGCTGCAGCCCAGGGGCTGGGGAGCTGCTGCCCTCCCTGCGGCTCTGGCTGGGTGGCAGCATCCCCCCTGCCTGCTGTAGCCCCCACAGCAGCTTCAGTCACCTGCCATGTGGCCACCATGGCCTATCAGGTCCCAGCACTGCCTGCCCCTCTCCCAGCTGTTTTCTCTGGGATTTTCCCAGCTGAGGGAAGCCCTCATGGACTCAAAATGTCTGCCCCACTTCAGAGCTCTCTGTCCTGTGGTCGGTGCTGCTGAATGTCACCTCAATCTCCCCTCTCGCAGCTCTAAACTGTTCCCCTCATCCTCTCCCTGCCCTCCCTGATCCAGAGCCCCTCCCCAGCTTTCCTGGAGCCCCTTTCAGCTCTGAAAGCTGCTCTAAGGTCTCCTCACAGCCTTCTCTTCTCCAGGCTGAAGAGCCCCAGCTCTAAAGAATAACAAATATAAAGAATATGCTTCTGACGCCACAGAAAGCAAGCCTGGCCCTGCTAATGAAATCCTTGAAGCTAATAACAGCAGATAGGAGATTCACTCACAGCTGGAGAATAACCTCAATGTATTTCTTAAGGTTATGAGGACCACAACCATATCCATGTACTTACCAGCCTGGCGAATCCTGAATGGTGTGGTTCTTGCCCAAGAGCAAGAGGGCCGATTACTTTAAATAGCAACAAGCACACATTCATTTTGTAGGCCATACAAGAAGAAATCTCTGTCACCACCTGACTGGTCAGCAAATAGTTTGGTACATTCTGTTGTGAACTCTTCTACGATCCTTTTGTTATTCCAGCGTTAATGACCAGATCTGGGAGCTCTGACCACGATAGGTGAGACAAACAGGGAGCAGCCCCTGGGCCCAGCTACACAATTCAAGCCTTGAACACCTCCAAAAACACCAAAACCAACCAGAGATCGGGTGGTTCCAGGTCTTTATTCTCCTCTCTCCCTCCCCAAGAGCTCAGCACTGGGGCTCCTGCCCAGCCGCCTCCTCCTCCTGAAGGCACCAGAGCAGCAGCCAAGGCAGCAGCTTCCATGCTGGAGGCACCGAGGGACCAAGCAGTCGAGGAGAACAATTCCAACACTCAACTCCAGGCCCTGCTCTCCCATCTCCTGCCCCACTGGCAGCTCCTCTGGAAAGGGGACAGTGCGACTGGGACAGAGCTCCTGGTGCCCCACGCACAGACGGGTTTGGCCCAGAACAGGAGCTGCTTCGAGCTGAAAGAAAACCAGAGACACAGTGGCTGAGCCCCGTGCTGGCCAGGCTGCAGGGCAGGCCATGAGCTCTTCTATGATCCTCTTGTTATTCCAGCATTAACAACCAGATCTGGGAGCTCACCTCCTGTTCATTCCCCTCTGTGGTGAACAGGAGGGAGCCCACACCAGTCCCATCTTGTCACCTCATGGCGAAGATCCTGTAAGAAGAAGAGGAAAACACCTGCTCAGGGACAGTCCTTAGGGCAAACCAAGGTCTGACCCCAGAGTGAGCAAAGCAGAGGAAAACAACCCCCAGCAGGAGATGAGTGTCTTGGGGTGCTCAGCATCCTTGGCTGCAGAGGAAGGACATGGAGCAGAACAGCATGAGCAGCAGAGGCAGCAGCTTCTCCGACTGGGCTGAGCATCTGGTGCTGGAGCCCAGCAAGAGCCTTCACAGCGGCCTGGGAGGGAGGAAGGGAAAGGGAGAGATGTGCTGCTCCAGGGCAGATGAAACCCCAACCCTGGGGCTGAGCAGCAGCAGAACCACTGGGAAAAGCTGCTCCCAGAGGGGAAAGCTCTGGAGGCCAGAGCCGTGGGGCAAGAGAGATTTCTCCCTTGTGCACACAGAGCACATGGGGTGGGAGAAACTCACCCGTGAGGGGAAAGAGCCTGTGTGGCTCTTGTCAGGCATCAGCTGCTCCCTGGGTCCGTTCTCAAGGCTCAAGATGTCAGATCTGCTTTATGCTTTCATGGAACAGGTGATCTTGAGTGGTGTCATGAAGCACATGCAAGAGAACTGGGTGATCAGGCCCAGTCAACACGGATTCACAAAAGGCAGATCTTGCCAAACTAACCTGATCACCTTCTATGACAAATTGACTCGTCTGCTGGACAAGGGAAAGGCTGTGGATGTGTTCTTCCTGGACTTCAGTAAGGCCTTTGACACAGTTTCTCACAGCATTCTGCTACGGAAACTGTCACCTCTGGCCTGGACAGGCGCACACTCTCCTGGATGGCTGGGCCCAGAGAGTGGTGGTGCATGGTGTTAAGTCCATCTGGAGGCCAGTGACAAGTGGGGTTCCCCAGGGCTCAGTGCTGGGTCCAGCCCTGTTCAATGTCTTCATCAATGACCTAGATGAAGGCATTGAGTGCTCCCTTAGCAAGTTTGTGGGTGACACTAAGCTGGGTGGGAGTGTGGATCTGCTGGAGGGTCGGGAGGCTCTGCAAAGGAACCTAAACAGGCTGGACCTCTGGGCAGAGTCCAATGGCATGAGGTTTAACACGGCCAAATGTCGGGTCCTGCACTTGGGGCACAACAGGCCTATGCAGAGCTACAGACTGGGAGAAGCCTGACTGGAAAACTGCAAGGAGGAGAAGGACCTGGGGGTGTTGGTTGACAGAGACTGAACATGAGGCAGCAGTGGCCCAGGTGGCCAAGAAGGCCAATGGCATCCTGGCTTGGATCAGAAACGGTGTGACCAGCAGGTCCAGGGAGGTGATTCTCCCTCTGTACTCAGCACTGGTGAGACTGCTCCTCAAATCCTGTGTTCAGTTCTGGTCCCTCCGCACAAGAAGAATGTTGAGGCTCTGGAGCGAGTCCAGAGAAGAGCAATTAAGCTGGTGAAGGGGCTGGAGAACAGGCCTGGTGAGGAACAGCAGAGAGAGCTGGGGGTGTTTATCCTGGAGAAGAGGAGGCTGTGGGGAGACCTCATTGCTCTCTCTAACTCCCCGACAGGAGGTTGTAGAGAGGAGGGAGCTGGGCTCTTCTCCCAAGTGACAGGGGACAGGACGAGAGAGAATGGCCTCAAGCTCCACCAGGGGAGATTTAGGCTAGAGATCAGGAGGTAGTTTTAACAGAAAGCGTCATTGGGCATTGGAATAGGCTGCCCGGGGATGGGGTTGATTCACCTTCCCTGGAGGTGTTTAAGGGCTGGGTAGACGAGGTGCTGAGGGATATGGTTTAGTGTTTGATGGGAATGATTGGACTCGATGATCCAGTGGGTCTCTTCACACATGGTTGTTCTATGATTCTAAGCTTTGGAGAGGCCCCACACGGCAACAGAAGCACAGCTGCCAGGACGCTCAGGAGAGCTGGAGAGGAGAGCACACAAGCAGAGAAGCACTCAGTGCGCAGGCTCTGGACACCAGGAGCAGAGCTGCCCCTCAGCAGCATTAGAGGTGGCTGAGGCCTCTGGCAAGGAAGAGCAGCAATTCCATCAGGCTCCCAGCTCACCTCGTGGGCAGCGTTCAAAGCAGCCTCCAACCCCAACCTGGACGAGTTCCCACTTCACATCAAGAGTGCCAAGAGGCCTCTCTCCATTGATACAAACCCTTCTCAGTGCCCCCTGGCAGCCACGAGGGCAACCGTGCCCTGGGCTGCATCCAGCAGGCATCGCCCGCCGACCCAGGGAGGGGATTGTCCTGCTCCGCTCCACACTGGGGCGACTCCAACTTGAGTGCTGGGGGCAGGTTTGGGCACCACACGCTAAAAAGGTCTAAAGCCCCTGGAGAGCATCCAGAGGAGGGCACGGAGGTGGTGAGAGGTTTAGAGGGGAAGAGTGTGAGGAGTGTCTCAAGTGCCTTGGTCTGTTTTGCCTAGAGGAGTGTGAGGGGAGACCTCATGGAGGTCTGCAGCTTCCTCAGCTCAGCAGCTGGAGCTAAGAGGATGATGTGGGAGAGGCTGGTGAGAGCTGAGCTCTGCCATGTGGCCTTGACAGCACAAGTGCTTCTATCACCCGAGCTCAGGGCTGTCCCTCAGGGATTTGTAAAGCACCTTCCTGCTCCGCTGGGCCCTGAACTCCTTTCTCTGGCTCTAATGAAGAAGGAACAAGCACACGAGGGTTTGGGTTTCAACTTCTTTATTGGAGAAGGATTAGAGTTGGAAGGGACCTTCAAAGATCATCTGGTCCAGCCTCCCTGACATGGACAGGGACACCTGCCACTGGATGGAGATGCTCAAAGCCCTGTCCGACCTGGCCTTGAACCCCTCCAGGGATGGGGCTTTGGCCACTGCTTTGGGCAACCTGGGCCAGAGTCTCCCCACCCTCAGCAGAAAGGAATTCTTCCCCAGAGCTCATCTCAATCTCCCTTCTTTCAGCTGAGAAACGTTGCCCCTTTGCCTGTCACTCCAGGCCCCACTGACTGTCACTGGGGAAGAGATTAAAGCACACTGGTCCCAGTGGTCCCATACTGGGACACCACTCCATATGGGTTTCCGTGGTGGCTCCGATTGTTACTCTGAAGTCTGGTGGTAACCGTTGCTCCCCGAGCAGAGCTGTTGTCGGGTGCAGGACCCTGGGAGCCCCAACATTCGTCCCTGGCAACGCTCAAACAGAAACGGTCTGAGTAGCAACAGACCAACACTCGGGGCTCGACCTCTGAGGAGAGCAGAGGCGATCCCCGAGCTGCCAGCCCTGGGCACCCTCGCTGCGGTCCCAGGGCTATTAGAGGCATTGAAGAGCGAATCTATCCAACACTGCAAAGCTCCTGAGAGCATTTTGTGCCCTTCAACCTTCTGCGATTGAGGCAAGGACTGACCCCGACCCTGCCCCCAGGGACACTGTGGGGCAAATGCACAGCCCTTCCTCCCCTGCCCCTCTTCCTCCTCCTCCTCAGCCCCCTCATGGGCCCTCCTGCCCCAGCTCGGGGTGGCAGTGCCAGCGCTGGTTCATGACTCTCTTTCAGGCTCCGCCAAGGCCCTTGACACCCGGGCACGAGGGGCAGCATTCCCGGCCCCCTGGGCCCCCCCGGCGTGGGGGGCAGCGCAGGGCCCCTGGGCACCCCCAGCAGGTATGTGGCATCCCCGGCTGCCCTGGCCCCTCGGCACTCTCGCCCGAGGGCTGCTCCCTGCTGCAGGCTCCCCACTGCCCCGCAGCACAGCAGGGGCACGGCCGGGCTGGGGCGCAGCTCCACGGGGGCCCCACCAGACTCCCCGCAGCCCCCAGCCCAGCACAGCTCTCTCTCTCTCTCTCCTGCCCAGATCAGCAAGTGGCTGCCTCCTGAATCTACCTGTCCTCCTGCGCCCGAAGCAAGAGAAGAGGAGCCGAGTCCTGCCTGGCCAACTGACCATCATCGCCATGAGCCGCCGCCTCGCTGCTCCCCAAGACGCTGCCCTCGGGGCCCTCATGTGGAAGCTCCCCCGGGCCAGGGCAAAGCCAGGAGCCCCCCAACTGGTGCTGCGGGGGCGCTGGTACCGCCCGGCCAAGGTGCGGGGGGCACCCATGGGCAGTGGCGGCGCCCGGGATACGCCTGTGCCCATGGAGGTGGATCCTCCCTCCATCCTGGACATCTCTGTCACCACCGATGTCCAGATGGAGGGAGACGACAGCCCAGTGCTGGACATCTCCGTGGGCACAGACGTCCCCATGGAGGACATCAACATCATCGACATCAGCGTCGCCACTGATGTGCCCATGGAGGAGGACACCACCCCAGCAACACCATCTGGCTGGGCTCTGGTGTCCTCATGGGCGAGGGCAGCGTCCTGGGCCAGGACATCCCCTGTCACCGGGATGTCCGGAGCAGCGCAGGGCTCTGGCCGGCGGAGCTGGGGCAGGAGGCGGATTGGAGCTGGGGCAGCCGCTGCTTCTTTGGGGGTGCGACAGGGATGATTGTTACTTATGGAATTTGAGATTGTTCTTGTTTTTTGATTGTTGTTATTGTTCATATTGTTCCTGTTATTTATAAAGTTGTTTGAATTGTTCCTGTTCTCTATCGAGTTGTTTTTTTGGGGGTTTTTTTGGGGAGTTGCTGTTTTTTGTGGGGGTGGGTGTTGGGGAGGGAGTCCTTGGAGTATTTTCAGAAAGGGTTTTGTTGGTGTCATTTGAGTAAAAGGCGTTTTGTAGATGGGTTGTGTGTCTCCTTGGGGTGGGCAGGGAGTGCAGGGGCAGCAGGACACAGTGGGCAGAGGGGCACTAGCCTGGCCCAGCCCCACATGGCATCCCCCCCAGGGGCCAAAGGAGCTGTGTCCAGCAGAAACGTCCTGCTGGGAACCTGCCCTACCCTGGGATTGCAATCGGGGGCAGCCAAGGCAGCAGCTTCCATGCTGGAGGCACTGAGGGACCAAGCAGGCAAGGAGAACGTGGCCAACACTCAACTGCAGGCCCTGCTCTCCCATCTCCTGCCCCCCTGGCAGCAACTCCCTGCCCCTTGTGTCCCTGGTTTGGGTGATATTGGGGAGACACCCCCAACCAACCCCGCCCAGGGCCCTCTCAGTCCTCCTAAGACCCTCTCAAAACTCCACCAGGACCATCTCAATCCCCCAAAGACCCCCCCAAATCCCCCTAAGAGCCCCCAGATTCCCTTGGAATCATCCCAGACACTCTCAATTCCCCTAAAACCCCCTCAAACCTTCTCCAGGACCATCTATATGCCCCTATGGTACCCCAAATCCCCAAAGGACCCCAAACTCCCTCCAGGACCCTCTCAGTCCCAGAGTCCAGAGAAAAGCAAAAAAGATGGTGAAGGGGCTGGAGAAGAAGAGGAGTGGCTGAGAGAGTTGGGGGTGTTTATCCTGGAGAGGAGGAGGCTGAGGGAGACCTCATTGCTCTCTGCAACTCCCTGAAAGGAGGTTGTGGAGAGGAGGGAGCTGGGCTATTCTCCCAAGGGACAGGGGACAGGACAAGAGGGAATGGCCTCAAGCTCCACCAGGGGAGGGTCAGGCTGAACAGTAAGAAAACATTTCCACAGAAAGGGCAGTGTCAGAGGCTGCCCAGGGAGGGGATTGATGTGTTTAAGGGACGGGTGGATGAGGTGCTGAGGGACATGGGTTAGTGACTGATGGGAATGGTTGGACTCAGTGATCCGGTGGGTCTCTTCCAACCTGGTGATTCTATGATTCTCTGCTTCTTTGAACTTGCAGGTGTTGCTTCATGGCTGCCTGCTTGGCATTTCCATCAGGGTCTGGGCCATGAAGGTCTGGCTCCTGGTGTCCTTGCAGCATCGGGAGCAGGGTTGGTGTTCTGGGGCTTTGGGCTCTGTCTGGTCCTTCATGGACACCCAAATAGAATCTGAAAGTCACAGCCCCGTGGTTGGCGCTTCCCGTTCTGTGGTTTCCTTGCCTTCTCCAGCTCAGCAGAACTCATTTCCTTTCCCTGAAAGCCTGTGCCCACCCAGTGTCCAGGGATAAAAGGAGGGGCTGCCCCAGGGACCCAGCATCGTGCCCAGGAGAGCTTTGCAGCCTGCCCAGCTCCAGTCCCACTTGTGCATCCCTCGGCCCTGGCAGCACCATGAAGGTCCTCGCAGGCAGCCTGGTGGCTCTCCTCATGGCCACCTGCTCCTTTTCAGAGGTCTCTATTGGTGAGTTTGGGATGCTGTTTCCTCCCCAGGACTGGCTGTGCCATCGCTCGTCGGGAGCTGCCGCAGCAGCCAGGGAGCCCCATCCCTGCTGGCAGGACCCTGGTGGCTGGGAGGAGGAGACCAGCGTGTGGGGATGCAGAATTGATATAGAATGGTGATTCTATGAGTCTGTCTCCCAAGAAACAAGGGATACAATGAGAGGAAATGGCCTGAAGTTGTTGCAGAGGAGGTTTAGATTGGATATTGGGAAGAAAGTCTTCACTGAAAGGGTTATCAAGCATTGGAAGAGGCTGCCCAGGGCAGTGGTGGAGTCTCCATCCCTGGAGATGTTCCAAAGGTGTGTAGATGTGGTGCTTGAGGAGGTGGTTTGGTAGGCACAGTGAGGCTGTGTTGGTGGTTGGACTGGATGATCTTTGGGGTCTTTTCCAGTCTTAATGATTCTGTGAGTCTGCAGGGTTTGGGGTCACCACCAGGGAATATGAGCCAAGAGGAGGGCCGGGAGGTGGCAAATCCCTGGGGAAGCCCAAGCACCGTCGGGACCAGAGGCTATGTTGTAGTGTGGGGTCTCACCTGGGCTGACTGGTTGTCCCTCTGTCCTCACAGAAGATGATGTCCCCACCAGCTGCTGCTTCAGCTACACTAAAGAACCCATCCCGCGGAGGTTCATCACCTCTGCCTACATCTCCAGCAGCCTCTGCTCCCAACCAGGCGTGGTGTGAGTATTCGCTGCTTCTGCTGAGCATCTAGGAGCGATGGTTGGGGCCGGGAGGGAACTGGGGACAGAGCTGGGGACACGAGGGGGTGCTGAACCCCTCTGTGCTGGCTGAGAAACTCAATGTGGGTTTTCTCTTGGCAGCCTGGTCACCAAGAAGAACAGGAAGGTGTGTGGGGACCCCCAGGCAGCCTGGGTGCAGGCGCATCTGAAGCACTTCCAGAAGATCTGACCCTTCCCTGCTGGGTGGTTACAGGCCAGAGGTCATTTAATGAGCAACCCAAGCACTGAGCGACTCCTGCTCAGTGAAATGAAGGTGCCTTAGTATAAGGCCTCACAGCTTTGCACGTACCCCACGTATACACAGGTCCAAGGATTCTCTTTGCAACATTAGAGAGTTGTTCTTTCTTGCACTCTTCTTGTCTTTGATTTGTTACTTTGCAGTCTATCGATAGTGCCTATAACTAACGATTGCTTGTTGCTGAATGAGAATTCTCCAATTCTTGTAATGCAACAGCTTGTAGCACCTAAATTAGGTAGAAAATGTGCTATGAACTTTGATTAAATGGCTTCACTTGCATCACATAGATCATTGTGTGTTGTCCCATTTCTTCCGTCGCGACACTTCCCTGCCCCAACCACGATGCCCGTGGGGCTGCCATGGGTGAGCTTGGCTTCCAGTCCCAACTCCAGCCTTCTTCAATGGGAAAATGTCTTCTATTAAAGTGAAACTAAAGTAAAGGGAATGTGTAAGAATAAACTTTTATTAAGGAGTCTCTTCAGGTTTGTTGGCTGTGGGCTAGGGGCCAGTTTAGTTTTGGGTTGTTCTTCGAGGGACTTGGCCTCTTCCTCAGCTAAAGTGCCAGGAGACAGAGTTCTGTGCGAGGGTCTCTGTGCTGGCTGCACTGAGGGCATTAGGCTGGACATTAGGAAAAAAAAATTCACAAAAGGGTCATTGGGCAGTGTCAGAGGCTGCCCAGGGAGGGGGTTGAGTCACCTTCCCTGGAGGGGTTTAAGGGAGGGGTGGATGAGGTGCTGAGGGACATGGGTAAGTGTTTGATGGTTGGACTAGATGATCTGGAGGGTCTCTTCCAACCTGGTTATTCCATGATTGTATGATATTTGTTCATCAGGGGATCTGGGGTTTTGCTGTCTGGGTGAGGGGAGCAGGTTTCCTTCGTCAGGTAGGCACTTGCTGCCATTCCCCATCTCTCACTGCCCCAACCTTGCAGTTTGCAGGTGGATGGTGCTGAGTGGAGCAGAGCAGAGGCAGGAGCTGGTGTGGGAGGGTCGCTGGCTGCAGCCCAGGGGCTGGGGAGCTGCTGCCCTCCCTGCGGCTCTGGCTGGGTGGCAGCATCCCCCATGCCTGCTGTAGCCCCCACAGCAGCTTCAGTCTCCTGCCATGTGGCCACCATGGCCTATCAGGTCCCAGCACTGCCTGCCCCTCTCCCAGCTGTTTTCTCTGGGATTTTCCCAGCTGAGGGAAGCCCTCATGGACTCAAAATGTCTGCCCCACTTCAGAGCTCTCTGTCCTGTGGTCGGTGCTGCTGAATGTCACCTCAATCTCCCCTCTCGCAGCTCTAAACTGTTCCCCTCGTCCTCTCCCTGCCCTCCCTGATCCAGAGCCCCTCCCCAGCTTTCCTGGAGCCCCTTTCAGCTCTGAAAGCTGCTCTAAGGTCTCCCCACAGCCTTCTCTTCTCCAGGCTGAAGACCCCCAGCTCTAAAGGATAACAAATATAAAGAATATGCTTCTGACGCCACAGAAAGCAAGCCTGGCCCTGCTAATGAAATCCTTGAAGCTAATAACAGCAGATAGGAGATTCACTCACAGCTGGAGAATAACCTCAATGTATTTCTTAAGGTTATGAGGACCACAACCATATCCATGTACTTACCAGCCTGGCGAATCCTGGATGGTGTGGTTCTTGCCCAAGAGCAAGAGGGCCGATTACTTTAAATAGCAACAAGCACACATTCATTTTGTAGGCCATACAAGAAGAAATCTCTGTCACCACCTGACTGGTCAGCAAATAGTTTGGTACATTCTGTTGTGAACTCTTCTACGATCCTTTTGTTATTCCAGCGTTAACGACCAGATCTGGGAGCTCTGACCACGATAGGTGAGACAAACAGGGAGCAGCCCCTGGGCCCAGCTACACAATTCAAACCTTGAACACCTCCAAAAACACCAAAACCAACCAGAGATCGGGTGGTTCCAGGTCTTTATTCTCCTCTCTCCCTCCCCAAGAGCTCAGCACTGGGGCTCCTGCCCAGCCGCCTCCTCCTCCTGAAGGCACCAGAGCAGCAGCCAAGGCAGCAGCTTCCATGCTGGAGGCACTGAGGGACCAAGCAGAAAGGGCAGCACAAGGTCTGGGAGAGGTGAGGCTGAGACACATGGCTCCCGCCCCCAATTAAAAGGTCTGAGTCACAGACAGTTTTCCACGGGTACCCATCACGGATCTCCACGTATCCTGAGTAGACACTGTCCCCTCCAACCAGCTGGATAAAGCCTGGAGAAACAAACCCCCCTGTGAGTTCCCAGCTCCTCGTGACAGTCACACACCCAAGTTCCCACCTCTTCTTCAGGGCAGCTTGCAGGCAGAGAGACCCACAGCCTCCCAGCAGCAACCCATAGGTGCTGATGGCACAAACACACCCAGGACCCCCTGCTGTCCCCAGGCATAACCACAGCACTTGTGGGCTCACCCCTGTCCCACCCCAAGGCACTGCTCAGACAAACTGCTGCTGTCCTGGAGACCCTGGGGTTGCACTGGCCCCAGCATTGCAGCATCCCCAGGACTCAAGGCTAAGGAGATGATCCCAGGTGCTGATGGCTGCTACAGCCTGATTTGCCCCACTGAGCTCATGGCTATGCTGAGGGACCTCTTGGGGCCACCGCCAATGTCCCTCACCCCCCAGCTTGGAGACGTGCTCTTAGCTGGGATGTGTAGCAGGGCATAGATGTGGTACAAAGGCACCTGTGGTTGTTGTCCCCACCAGCCCCCAGTTCCATTGCCAGCCTAGGGAGGGTCCTCAGTAGAGCCCTTGCCAGCGTCTGGGTGAAGGAGAGCAGGCAGAGGAGCAGCACTGGGCTGACCCAAGCTCCCTGAGCAGGGCAGGCACCAGAGGGCGACATCACAGAGGCCTTGGCCACAACCACGGGGTGGGGGGTGGGGGGGTGGAGGGCGTGGGGTGGGATCTACAGTTTGAGGAATCAGCAGCTCAAGGATACAGTGAAGATACAGATAACTGGATGGTTCTCTGAAGCAATGAACTGCTTATCACCTTTTCTGCCCCCAAATCCACCTTTTCTTCACCGCCAAACCACATTTTGTGCCCCCAGGCAGGTGCTGAGGCCCCTTCCCCCACCTCCATCACCCCACCCCACCCCCACCCCGTAGCTGTGGCCAAGGCCTCTGTGATGTCACCCTCTGTGATGTCACCTGTGGACTAGAAGGCCCCTGAGGTGTCCAGGGCAAAGTCCCCTCTGGCCTCACTCTCCAGCAGCACGTGGAGAGGGCAGGTGGTCTCTGCACTGGGAGCTGCCTGCATCTTGCTCGCTGTGTGAGGAGCGAAGCCCACAGAGAATCTCTGCCCCCACAGCCAAGGGTAGGGTCAGGGTTCACCCCTAAAGGTCTCCCAGGGGCATCTCGAGGGTTCTTCAGACTTGCAGAAGGACCTAAAGAAGTCTCTGAGGGTTCTAGAAGGTTCTTGGTGGTCCAAGAAGGGTCTCAGAAGGCCCTGAAGGGGCCCCAGGGGAATCTCGAGGGTGACCGCGTCCCCCTGTTGTCTTTCTTGTAGGGACAGGCCGAGACTCCGACCATGGGTCCTCGGTTCTGCAATTTTCTGTTTTTTGCTGTTCCCGGGATGCTGGGAGTGCTCGGGGCCTGGTGGCTCTATTCCCGCATGAAGAACAGAGCGGTGGAAGCCAAGGAGGAGAAAGAGGATGAAGAAAAGAAGAAGAAGGAGCCTTCAGTGAGACCTAAAGCTCCTGCAACACGTCCCGGCCCGTCCAAGGAAGAGCCAAAGAAGATCAACCCCCCCCCAGTCCTCAAGCAAAAGGGCTGGAACATGGACGACCTCATCGCTCAGAAGAGGATACAGAAGGAGCAGGAGGAGAGGGAGAAGACGGTTAATGAGAAGATGAAGTTTTTAGAGAACAAGAAGCTTAAGGTAGACAAGGAGAAGGTTGAGGAGAAGGTTGAGGAGAAGAAGAAGGAGATGGGGAAGGTTAAGGAGGTGAAGGAGAAGGTGAAGAAGGGGACTGAGCAGGTTAAAGAGAAGGTGAAGGGGAAGATAGAGAAGGCTACAGAGAAGGTGAAGGAGAAGGTTGAGGAGACGGTTAAGAAGGAGAAGGAGAAGGAGAAGGAGAAGGAGAAGGAGGAGAAGGAGAAGGAGGAGGAGAAGGAGGAGGAGAAGGAGAAGGAGGAGGAGAAGGAGAAAGAGAAGGAGGAGGAGAAAGAGGAGGAGAAGGAGGAGGAGAAGGAGGAGGAGAAGGAGGAGGAGAAGGAGAAGGAGGAGGAGAAGGAGAAAGAGAAGGAGGAGGAGAAAGAGGAGGAGAAGGAGGAGGAGAAGGAGAAAGAGAAGGTTGAGGAGAAGGTTGAGGAGAAGGAGAAGAAGGAGATGGGGAAGGTTAAGAAGGTGAAGGAGAAGGTGAAGAAGGGGATTGAGCAGGTTAAAGAGAAGGTGAAGGGGAAGATAGAGAAGGCTAAGGAGAAGGTGAAGGAGAAGGTTGAGGAGACGGTTAAGAAGGAGAAGGAGAAGGAGAAGGAGAAGGAGAAGGAGGAGAAGGAGAAGGAGGAGGAGAAGGAGGAGGAGAAGGAGAAGGAGGAGGAGAAGGAGAAAGAGAAGGAGGAGGAGAAAGAGGAGGAGAAGGAGGAGGAGAAGGAGGAGGAGAAGGAGGAGGAGAAGGAGAAGGAGGAGGAGAAGGAGAAAGAGAAGGAGGAGGAGAAAGAGGAGGAGAAGGAGGAGGAGAAGGAGAAAGAGAAGGTTGAGGAGAAGGTTGAGGAGAAGGAGAAGAAGGAGATGGGGAAGGTTAAGGAGGTGAAGGAGAAGGTGAAGAAGGGGATTGAGCAGGTTAAAGAGAAGGTGAAGGGGAAGATAGAGAAGGCTAAGGAGAAGGTGAAGGAGAAGGTTGAGGAGACGGTTAAGAATGAGACGGAGAAGGAGGAGGAGGAGAAGGAGGAGGATAAGGAGAAAGAGAAGGAGGAGGAGAAGGAGAAGGAGAAGGAGGAGGAGAAGGAGAAAGAGAAGAATGTTCCATCAAAACCAAAACGAAGGAGCAGGAGACGCAAAAAGAGGGGGAACTGATAAGTCCCTTTCCAAAATCCTGTGGGTTTCTAGATGGTTCCTGGAGGTCCTTGAAGGCCCTAAAGGGGTCCCGGGGGGTGTGGGGGGGGTCTAGGTGGTTCCTCAGTCTTCTAGAAGGCCCTAAAGGGGTCTCTGAGGGTTTTAGAATGTTCCTGGATGTCCTAGAAGGGTCCTTGAAGGGCCTAAAGGAATCCCAGTTGGATCTAGAGGGTTCCTGGTGGTCTTAGAAGGGTTCTTGAAGGCCCTAAAGGCATCCAGGAGGTTCTAGAAGGATCCTTGGGCTTCTAGAAGGCCCTTAAGGGGCTCTAGAGGAGATGAGGAGATACCAGATAGACTTCAAGGTAAGATCAAGCTCCAAGAGGACCCAAAACCCTCCGCGTGTCTTCTCCTATTACTCCTTCCACCTCTCCTTGAACCAATTAATGGGACAAGCCAGATGGAAATGAGGGTAAGTGTCACGGTCTCCTTGCTCTTCTCCACTAACCCCAGTCCCACCAACCATCTCATCCCATTTTCCATGGGAAAGTATAATAGTGCCTGTAACTAATGATTGTTTGTTACTGAAGGAGAATTCTTCAATCGACTTGTTACGCAAGGGCTTGTAGCAACTAAGTTAGGTATAAAATGTGCTATGAACTTTGATTAAAGGGCTTCACTTGCATCACATAGATCATTGTGTGTTGTCCCATTTCTTCCATCGCGACACTTCCCTGCTCCAACCAGGATGCCCTTGGGGCTACCCTGGGCGAGCTCGGCTTCCAGCCCCAAGTACTTGAACTCCAGTCTTCTTCAATGGGAAAATGTCTTCTATTTAAGCGAAACTAAATATCTATTGTTAAGTAAAGGGAATGTGTAAGAATAAACTTTTATTAAGGAGTCTCTGTAGGTTTGTTGGATGTGGGCTAGGGGGCAGTTTGGTGTTACGTTGTTGTTCGAGGAACTTGGTCTCTTCCTCAGCTGAAGTGCCAGGAGACAGAGTTCTGTGCGAGGGTTTCTGCTCTGGCTGCACTGGGGACACTGCAAGGGGCTGGGAGATGATGGGGACACCGAGCCTGTGCCACCCTCTCTCCCACACCATTCACAGCCCCACACCAGTCATAGAAGAGTTTGACTGGAAAATACCTTTGAGTGTAGATCTGCTGGAGGGCAGAGAGGCTCCAAATGGATCTGAACAGACTGGACCACTGGGTTGTGGCATAAGGTTTAAGAAGGCCAAATGGCAGGTCCTGTACTTGAGGCACAAAAACCCTGAGCAGCTCCAGACTAGGAGAAGTCTGGCTGAAACTGCCTGGAGGAGAAGGACCTGGGGCTGTTGGTTGACGGAGACTGAACATGAGGCAGCAGTGGCCCAGGAGGCCAAGAAGGCCAATGGCATCTTGGTTTGCATCAGAAACGGTGTGGCCAGCAGGGCCAGGGAGGTGATTCTCCCTCTGTACTCAGCACTGGTGAGGCCACTCCTCGAATCCTGTGTTCAGTTGTGGGCCCCTCAGCACAAGGAGGATGTTGAGGCTCTGGAGCGAGTCCAGAGAAGAGCAACGAAGCTGGGGAAGGGGCTGGAGAACAGGTCCTATAAGTAAGGTGGCTGCTGCACCAGGCTCTGTCTGCACACATGGTTCACAGAGGTGTCAGAGTGGCCACAGTTCCTCTAGCAACACTCAGACCTCATCAGCATCTCCTGTGAGAGCTGTTAGAATCACAGAATCACCAGGCTGGAAGAGACCCACTGGATCATCGAGTCCAACCATCCCCATCAATCGCTAAACCATGTCCCTCAGCACCTCGTCCACCCGTCCCTTAAACCCCTCCAGGGAATTTGACTCAACCCTGGGCAGCCTCTGTTCTCCAGTCCCTTCACCAGCTACGTTGCTCAAATTGTCTCCTCTTGGCTGTCCCAGTGTCCCCCTGCCTCAAGAAACCCTTAGAGACACCCCAGGGGACCCTGATATCTGGGTATCCCCAGTCATTTCAGGAGGGGACTCAGGCTCATGGAACCTGCCTTTAGGAGCCCCACTGTTCTCTGGGGACACGGGTACCTTGGTGTCACCTAGGAACCTGCTGTGTCCTAAGAACCCCACTGTCCCCTGGGGACCCAACCATCTGGCTACAGTTCTCTGGGGTCATGGGAGGGTGGTGGGTGACTCTGACGCTGGTGCTGGCCCCCTGGCTCCCTGGAACTACAAGCTTCCAGGCAGGGGGACCTTACATGTTGTACTGGGTGGTCCTGGCATCCTGTGTCCCTGGGGTGCAGCTCTGCCTGTCCTGCTTTGGGGGGCACATTTCATGGGCACAGTTCTGCCGCACCATGACTGGGGCCCCCCCTGAAAACCATCGATTTCAACGCTGCCTGAAGGACACTACCCTGACTGTTGAGCCACTCAACGCTGTCACTGTGGGTGCGTCATGGGACCCTAGGGACACCCAACCCAACAGGGACCATGCCCGAGCACCCCCTTCCTGACTCGCACCTCCATCCCACCAGAGAATTCCAGCCCAGAGGGGAACCTCACCCTCAACAGGAGCCCAGAACCCTCTGGGGTTCCCACTGCATCCAGGGCCCTCACATGGACACTAGCCACGATTTTGGGTGGGTGGGAACCCCTTTAAACGGGGACCCCAAAACAAGCAAGCTAGAGACTCCCAACCACACCGTGGTCTCCCCAGTCCTTACTCGGACCCCCAGGGGCCTCTGGAAACCCCAGCCCTGTCTGGGACCCCAAGAATCACCGAGTCACCCTGGAGACTCTCTGGGTTGCCCTGGCCCTACCTAGGACCCCAGGAATCCCCAGGGATATTTAAACCTTACTGAACTCTCCTATCTCTCACCCTCCAACCCTTTACTGGTCCCGACGTGGTTGTACTGGTCTCAGCATCAGGGCAGCACGAGGCACTTCGGAAGATAATCCTGGATGCTCGGCATTTTCTGGACACAAAGCACCACAGTGAGCAGGGGATGTGAGATGTTTGAGGGGCAGGGCCAGGACATCGGGCATGTGGGATGGGACAAGGAAGCCTTGAATGGGGGTAAAAGGTGAAATACAGGATATGTGGGGTCTGGGGGTAAGGGAGTGTTAGGGGAATCCTGAGGGTTTCTGTTCTTCAAGATATACAGCTGCTGGGAGACTTGAAGGGGGTGTCGGGGGTGTACGGGACTCCGGGATCTGGGAATGAGGTGAGGAATTTTGGGGCACAGGGAGGGTTTATGGGCACATTGTCTCACCTGGACATCTGGGACACCCCAGGGCCCTCTAAGGCGTCTCTGATGGAAGCCGTGGGTACAATTTTTGTGAAGCTGAGCCAGCTGGAAGAAGGTATGGGGACACCCAGCCCATCATCCCACCTTGGGGAGTCCTTGGAACCTCCACTCGACGGAGTGTCACAGAGACTCTCCCCTAGACACCTCCACCCCAAGGACCCTCACCCCGGGCACCTCCATCCTAGAGAAACTCACAGGAGCCCCATCTGGGCTGGACAAAGTCTGAGCCCTGACAGTTCATTGCTGGAGTGGGGCTCCCCAGTGACCCCCAGTCTAACTCTGCTTTCCTCCCCACCAGCTCCAGCCTGCATGCCCCCCTGTGGTGAGTGACCATCCCTCTCGTTTGCCACCCTGCGTCCCTTAAGACATCTCCCAGCCCTCTGGGACCACCAAGTCTCTCCATTGCAGGGTACCAGCCAGCTGCCCGTGTCTTCCAGTGTGCCACCTGCCGCCACGTCGACTGCCAGTTTCCCCTGGACTGTCCAAGTATGGGACCATGGGGGACCTGGGCATCCCGGTTGGGAGAAGCTCCAGCCCCAGGGTTCTGGGTCAACCCTCCCTTCTCACATCTGGACCCAGCAGGAGCATGTGAGAGTCTGCCAAGCTCCACATGTACCTATCCCCATTGTGTCCTGCTCTGCTCTGACTGGGGCAGCTCCAGCTTGGGCACTGGGGGTAGTTTGGGCACCACAGGATAAAAAGGATCTAAAGCTGCTGGAGAGTGTCCAGAGGAGGGCACAGAGCTGGGGAAGGTTTGGAGGGGAAGAGTGTGAGGAAAGGCTGAAGTCCCTGGATCTGTTCAGCCTAGAGGAGACTGAGGGGAGACCTCATCACACTCTGCAGCTTCCTCACACAGGGAGGAGGAGGAGCAGGTGCTGAGCTCTTCTCTCTGGGCACCAAGGAGAGGAGCCGAGGGAATGGCAGAAGTTGTGCCAGAGGAGGGTTGGGTCGGACATGAGGAGAAAGTTCTTCCCCCAGAGGGTGGTGGAGCCCTGGAACAGCTCCCAGGGCAGCAGTCACGGCACCAAGGCTGACAATATCCCAGAAGCGTTTGGCCAAGGCCTCAGCCCCACAGTGTGAATGTTGGGGTGTCCTGTGCAGGGACAGGGGCTGGATTTGAGGATCCTTGTAGGTCCCTTCCAGCTCAGGACACTTGATGCTCCTATGTGCAGTCCCACAGCAGTGCAATCATTTCTCTAAGTGCACCAGTAGTTGTGAGCTCACGTCCCTGTTGATGCTCCCAGTACAGGACATGTCAGCCCATGTGGGTGAAACCATCACAGTGCTCTGCAATGTGCCCTTCGCCACCCCCCAGGACCTGCCTGTCACCTGGATGTTTGCCCGTGATGTGAGTTGTACAAATACAGATGAGGGTGTTCATAGGCATCGATGAGAGGACAGTCAAGGTCCTACACTGGGGTCAGGGCAATCCCAAGCACAACTACAGGCTGAGTGGTGAATGGATTCAGAGTAGCCTTGAGGAGGGGTGGGGGGAGGAGAAGCTCCACATGAGCCAGCAACGTTTGCTTGCAGACCAGAAACCAACTGCGTCCTGGGCTGCATCCAGAGCAAAGGGACCAGCAGGGAGGGAGGGGATTCTGCCCCTCTGCTCCGCTCTCTGAGATCCACCTGGAGCCCTGAGTCCAGTTCTGGAGTCCTCAGCACACGGAGGACATGGAGCTGTTGGATTGAGGCCAGAAGAGGCCACACAGATGATGTGAGGGCTAGAGAACCTCCTGTAGGAGGTCAGGCTGAGAGAGTTGGGGTTGTTTAGCCTGGAGAGTGAAGGCTGTGGGGAGACCTTAGAGCAGCTTCCAGTGCTGAAAGGAGCTCCAGGAAAGCTGGGGAGGGGCTCTGGATCAGGGAGGGCAGGGAGAGGATGAGGGGGAACTGGTCTGAGCTGCAAGAGGGGAGATTGAGATGGGATCTTGGGGAGAAATGTTTTTCTGTGAGGTGGGGAGGCCCTGGGCCAAGTTGCCCAGAGCAGTGGTGGCTGCCCCATCCCTGGAGGGGTTCAAGGGCAGGTTGGATGGGGCTTGGAGCCCCTGATGCAGTGGGAGGTGTCCCTGCCCATGGCAGGGGTGGCACTGGATGGGCTTTGAGGTCCCTTCCAACCCAAACTGTTGGATAATTCTATGACTGGGTGTGGGGAGCGAGGCCTGCAGACACACAGTTGTGTGCTTTGCGTGAGGACCAAGAGACACAGGAACTGCTCACACTGTGGCTGTTTGTGCTATAAACATCACATGTCCGCGTGTGCACTGGATGAAGGGTGCGTGGTCGCAGAGGGCAGGTCACTCATGCTTAAGGATATGGTTTAGTAGTGGACAGGTATGGTTGGACTTCATGATCTCAAAGTTCTTTTCCAGCCTAATGATCCGATGGTCCTATAGCTGTAGATTCGTGTGCAGTTGTGTGCAGGTCTCTGAAGAAATGACTCTTGCATACGCGCTTCTCGTGAGTCCCTGTGTGCAAACACAGGGCATGAGGAGCACACGTGGGACGTGAGGTGCAAACAAATGCATGAGCAAAGGGTACAAGGGGACGTGATCACAGAATCACGGAATCACAGAATCACAGAACAACCAGGTTGGAAGGGACCCATCGGATCTTCTAGTCCAACCATTCCTATCTAACACTAAACCAAGTCCCTCAAGACCTCATCCACCCTTGATGAGCATGTGCAGGACATGGATACTCTTCCATGTGCCTAGTGGACCAGGCTGTGCTGATGTTGGGTCAGTTCTGTTTAATATCTTTATTGATGACCTGGATGTGGAGCTTAAATGCATTGTTTGCTGCACTGGTGAGGCTGCACCTCAAATCCTGGGCTCAGGTTTGGGCCCCTCACTCCAAGAAGGACATCGAGGGACTGCAGCGTGTCTGGAGAAGGGAACAGAGCTGGGAAGGGACTAGAGTCCAGGAGTTCTGGGAGGGGCTGAAGGACCGGGGGCTGTTTAGGCTGGAGAAGAGAAGGCTGAGGGGAGACCTCATTGCTCTCTGCAGCTCCTAGAAAGGTTGTGGTTAGGTGGAAGCTGGGCTCTTCGCCCAAGAAGCAGGGGACAGGATGAGAGGAAAAGACCTCAAGTTGTGCCAGGGAAGGTTTAGATTGGATATTAAGAAATATTGCTTCACAGAAAGGGTTGTCAAGCCCTGGCAGTGGTGGAGTTTCCCTCCCAGAGGGGTTTAAAAGATGTGTATGTGCCACTTAGGGACATGGTTAAGTCGTGGACTTGGCAGAGAGAGGCTTATGCTCGGACTTGGTGATCTTAAAGTTCCTTTCCAGCCTAAAAGCTTCTATTTATCTCTGGCCCAGCTACGCACGCAGGATCTGACGCTGTTTGATGAGATATATGGGTGGGCACAGAGAGCTCTTGATCTGAAACTCCGGGACCCTGCATCCGGAACCATTGCCTGTCAGCTGGGCAACCTTTCCGAGCCTGTGGCACGCAAGTACTTCTACCTCAACGGTGCGTCCAGCCCCCTGAGTGCCCTGGAGGCAGTGAGGAATGGGGGGACACCTGGGTTCATGGGAAGGGGCTGCACAGGGGTGTGAGCAGGGTGCCAGGACACCTGGGTCCATGGTGGACAGGTGGAGTGGGACCTTAGATACCTGGGTTCATGGGACAGAGGTACATGGGAGTGTCAGCAGGGTTTCAAGACACCTGGGTCCATGGGAGGGGGCTGCATGGGGTTATGAGTAGAGTGCCAGGACACCTGGGTCCATGGTGGACAGGTGGAGTGCAGCAGGGTTTCCTGTTGCTCCTCTGGGGGCAGTGGGACATGTGGGGTGGAGCAGGGTCTCCCAGAAGCCTAGGTTCTCGGGGACAGTGAGGTCTGTGGCTGGAGCGGGTGCTGCTGGGACACCCGGACCCTGGAGCTCCATGACCTGAGGTGCCCTGGTCCCCACAGTGTCCGGGAAAAGGCTGGAGGACGAGTGGAGGCTGCAGGCTCAGTTCAAGGCTGTGCTGCACTGGCCCATCGTCAGGACTCCCTGGTTCTACAACGTGTGGCTGGGGCTGAGACTGGGGCTGTGGCTGGGGCTGGGCTCCATGGCACTCGTGCTGCTGCTTGCGTGAGTCCTCCTGACCCCATAAACCATGTTCCTGGCGGGGGGGGTCCCTGCAGACCAGCACGGCACCCCCGACCCCGTGGACCCTCAGTCCCTCAGGATTCCCTAGAAATGCCAGAGGGCTTAGGTGTTCAAGGGGCCCATAGACTGCTGGGACCCCAAAATTTACAGGGCTTCCTATTCCCCCAGGACTCCTATTGTCCTCTGGCTCGTTCCAGGACCTTTCCCTTGCACCTAGGGCCACTCCAGATTCCCTGCCTGCCCCTGACACCCTGCCACTCTCCTCCCTTTCCCCGGAGCACCTACTGTCCCTTTTGGGAGCCCCAGTTACAGCCAGTTGACCCAGTTGCCACCAGGGTCCCATACTTTCACCCCTCAGACCCGTCAGTTACTCTCAGGTCCCCCCAGATGCTCCTTAGTCCCCCCCCTGTTGCTCCATGATCTGCTTCCCCTTCCTCCCTATAGGGATGTAGGACCTCCTCAACTCTCCTCCTCTTTCTCCATTCCAGGGCCATCTGGCGATGTTGGAGACATTCAAACATCAGAAACTCCCAGTCGTCCCCCACAGCTGAACAACAGGGTCCTCCAGAGGGTTCCGGATGCCTGGATTCTCCCTAGAGGAACTTAACATGTGGATCCACCCCTGAAGAACAAACTCTCTGCAACTGCTTTTCCTGCAGTGAGGGTGGGATGAGTAAATAGGAACAATCTAAAACCAGACCAACAGAGTTCTTACCACATGGACTGGGCTGGAGATAGAGATTTGAGGGTCTTGGGCTTGTGTACAGAAGACTATGGGCTTGCATCCAGGAGAACTCTTTACTGGGCAGTGCATAATCTGGGAAAAATAAAGTTCTGACTCTCCTGACTCCAAGTAACAAGCGATAGGATGAGAAGAAATGGCCTCACGTTGTGCCAGGGGAGGTTCAGATTGGATAGTAGGGAAAATTCCTTTACCCAAAGAGTTGGTGAAGCCCTGGCAGAGGCTGCCCAGGGCAGTGGTGGAATCTCCATCCCTGGATATGTTGAAAAAATGAGTAGATGTGGAGCTTCGGGATAGTGCGGTTGGGCTGATGGTTGGACTGGATGAGCTCAGAGGTCTTTTCCAACCTTGACAGTTCCATGATTCTATGATTCTTTGACCCTAAGTTTCAACAACTAGCACTAAAGGAAGGTCAGGACCTGTAGGAAAGCTTTCTCTGGATACCGACGTATCAGGGACACTTGTGTATAGTATTATTTATATATGTCACAGTTCCAACCGATGTGAAGTTACTTTCTCCTCTGATTGTTTGTCTAAAAGCATTTGATCACATGTTTACTTTTACACCACTGCATAACCAGCTGACTTCAATGTGGTGATTTAAATAAATTGCTGGTACGGATTTTTTAGACATGATGTCTATAACCAAGTGGCTGAACTATACAATCATGGAACCATTAAGGTAGGAAAAGGTTTGAATCAGAAACAGTGCGACCAGCAGGTCCAGGGAGGTTCTTCTCCCTCTGGACTCGGCACTGGTGAGACTGCTCCTCGAATCCTGTGTTCAGTTGTGGGCCCCTCAGCACAAGAAGGATGTTGAGGCTCTGGAGTGAGGCCAGAGAAGAGCAACAAAGCTGGGGAAGGGGCTGGAGAAGAAGAGGAATGGTTGAGAGAGCTGGGGGTGTTTATCCTGGAGAAGAGGAGGCTGAGGGGAGACCTCATTGCTCTCTCCAACTCCCTGAAAGGAGGTTGTGGAGAGGAGGGAGCTGGGCTCTTCTCCCAAGGGACAGGGGACAGGACAAGAGGGAATGGCCTCAAACTCCACCAGGGGAGGTTCAGGCTGGACATTAGGAAAAAAAATTCATAGAAAGGGTGATTGGTCACTGTCAGAGGCTGCCCAGGGAGGTGGTTGAGTCACCTTCCCTGGAGGTGTTTAAGGGACGGGGCGACGAGGTGCTGAGGGACATGGGTTAGTGTTTGATAGGAATGGTTGGACTCGATGATCTCTTGGACTCTTCCAACCTGGTTGTTCTATGATTCTATGATTGTACGAAAAGCCCAGTCCAACCCCCAGCCCAACCCCACTGTGCCTGCTAAACCACGGCCCCAACTGCCATGGCCACGTGTTTTTTTCAACCCAAACAATTCCTTCAAGAAGATATTACTAATAAAACCAGACTCTTAAAGCTGTGCACGTGGTATCTCCAGTGCTCTGTGCTGCCTGTGTACCTGGACTTACGTTAGAAAAAACAGCTACCAGAAAAACCTACCAACACCTGCAAAGTATGCTCAGATCCTAGGGGAGCTTCCATCACCTGGGCTGATGTTGCAGCTGCATTTAACTGCTGTGAGTGCTGGTTATGGGTGAGGAGCCTGAGCTGCAGTCTCTGGGCCGGAGCTCCAGGCTGTGTTTCCCTGTGCAAGAAGGACCTTCTCCTCCTGCAGTCTGGCAGTAACACAGCAGAGCCACCGTGTGCTCATCCCGCAGGCTGCAGATCTCAGTCCTCATCCAAGCTCAGAACATTTCCCACTAAGACAACACTGCTTGCTTGTGATGCCTCTTTATTTCTTTTGCTACTAGCATGATGGGGAATAGAAATCACATTCCCTTCCAACGCTGCTTTTCCTCAGGCAGGTGACTGTGAAGTGAAGGGAGGGGGATGAAGTTCTTCCAATCTTCCCTGGGTCAGGGCTACCCCAAGCACAATTACAGCCTGAAGAATGGATTGGGAGCATCCCCACAGAGGAGGACCTGGGGTGCTGGAGGAGAAGCTCAAGAGCAACCAGCAGTGTGAGCTCTCAGCCCAGAAACCAACCGTGTCCTGGGCTGCATCCAAAGCAGAGGGACCAGTAGGGAGGGAGGGAATTCTGCCCCTCTGCTCCGCTCTGTGAGACCCACCTGGAGCCCTGAGTCCAGTTCTGGAGTCCTCAGCACAGGGAGGACATGGAGCTGTTGGAGCGAGGCCAGAGGAGGCCACGGAGATGATGCGAGGGCTGGAGAGCCTCCTGTACGAGGCCAGGCTGAGAGAGTTGGGGTTGTTGAGCCTTGAGAAGAGAAGGCTGTGGGGAGACCTTAGAGCAGCTTCTAGAGCTGAAAGGGGCTCCAGAAATGCTGGTGAGGGGCTCTGGGTCAGGGAGGGCAGGGAGAGGATGAGGAAGAACAGGGTGTGAATGTTGGGGTTGTACTGTGCAGGTCCAGAAATCGGACTCCATGATCCTTGTGGATCCCTTCCAACAGTCTGTGGTTCAAACTCTCTAGGAATCCCTGTGCTGCTCAAACCTCCCCACCGAGAGCTGGGCTGGGTTTGCCAGGTCGTGCTAAAGAAGAACCTGGCAGCTTGAACGGTGCAAGGTGGGGGCAGCCCCAGTGTTTGCTCTCCACGCTGGTTGGTGACTGGCATTCAAGTGTTTATTTACTTAGCTGCACTCTTCAAAGCTCCCAAATATGCTGTTCCCAGGGAAAATTCCATCCAAGAAGCTAAGTACTTGCTGAAGAGGACTAAAAGGACTCTTGGTGGCCCAGGAGTTATTTTCTTTGCAGCTCAGGAAGCTGTGGAACTGAGACCACAGGCACTTTCATCTTGGCTTGTGCTTCCTAAGGGCACAAAGGAAACTCAGCCTGATTCCTTCCACCAGGAGAAAGCAAGCTGGGAGAGAGGGTAGGACCCACTCACCCCACCCACCGCAGAGGGCACTACAAATGCCCTGTGAGATCTGCCTCTCCACAGCTTTGCGCTGCGGAGAGGAGTCCTGCAGGGACACCATGGGTGAGTCTGGGGCTGGGAAGCACTGTGCTCCTTGCTAGTGGTGGGAGAATCATGCGCCAGGCAGCCCGGCCATGGGAAGAGGGACTGGTCCTCACACACCGATGGGGAGTGGTGGCATCAGAGCTTTCTGGGGGCTTGCACCCCTCTGAACACCAGCAGCTGGTGCCTTCTGGTTCACCCCAGCCAGTGCCCAGCTTCAGGGGCCAGAAATGAGACTTGGCTCAGGGGTTGTTGGGTTCTTTGCACCACTGACACGAAACTGTCTCATGCCTGACTTTTCAGGAGCTGCTTAAGGGAAAAGGCAAGGTTATCGACCCCTCGGGGAAAACAGTTGAGGCATTGTGGCCAGCTTTCCAGCTTGCGCAGAACACTCTGATGCTGCCCAGCATGCTGGGAGAGCTCCTCTGTCTCCTACAGTTGTTACGCTGTGCAGGGCTGGCTCAGGGTGCCCAGAGCAGGGGTGGCTGCCCCATCCCTGGAGGGGTTCAAGGGCAGGTTGGATGGGGCTTGGAGCCCCTGATGCAGTGGGAGGTGTCCCTGTCCATGGCAGGGGTGGCACTGGATGGGTTTTAAGATCCCTTCTGATCCAAACCATACCACAATTCTATGATTTCTTGTCTCTCTGGACATAGGGTCACATTTGATCTTTTCTCTTTCTAGCAGCCCAGTGCCTTCTCCTCCTTGCTTGTGTGCTGTTCTTGGCTGCCCCAAGCCACTCCATGCGCATCCAACCGCTAAACATCTTCAAGAAATCTCCCTCCAACTCTTCAGTGAGTGCTCCGAAGAAAACCAGTAGGTAGAATTCCATGGGCATCATAGTGCTCACGCCAAACCCTTTCAGTTCCTTTTCTGGCTCAGCCTTGGCTGGTGAACAGCCCCACCCATGTCCTGGGCCTGAGTAGGGCTGGTCAAACAGCAACTGGGAGAGGGTGTGCTACAACGCCTTAGATCCAAGTCCCAGCTCCATACTGTCTGCAGGCAGGTGGGCTGGAGAGTTGCAACATCCACCCCAGGGTTTGCTCAGCTCAGGAGAGGAGGTCTGTCCATCTGGTGGGGTGAGCTCAGCTGCAGTGGAGCATCTTGCAGCAAGCGAGCCAAAGGTGTGGGGAGATCACATCGAATACCACAGTGGGGAGGCAGCATTTTGTGCTCATGGACAGCTGGTCCTGGGTGGGGAAGGGCCTTGCACCATCCCTAGCCCTGATTCTCCCTCTGCACTTGGCACTGGTGAGACTGCTCCTCGAATCCTGTGTTCAGTTGTGGGCCCCTCAGCACAAGAAGGATGTTGAGGCTCTGGAGAGAGTCCAGAGAAGAGCAATGAATCTGGGGAAGGGGCTGGAGAACAGGCCTTATGAGGAACGTCTGAGAGAGCTGGGGGTGTCTACCCTGGAGAAGAGGAGGCTGAAAGGAGGTTGTGGAGAGGAGGGAGCTGGGCTCTTCTCCCAAGTGACAGTGGACAGGACAAGAGGGAATGGCCCCAAGCTCTGCCAGGGGAGGTTCAGGTTAGAGATTAAGAAAAAGTTTTTCACGGCAAGGGTGAATTGGCACAGGCAGAGGCTGCCCAGGGAGGGGGTTGATTCACCTTCCCTGGAGGGGTTTAGGGTGTGGGTGGACAAGGCACTGAGGGACATGGTTTAGTGTTTGATAGGAATGGTTGGACTTGATGATCCAGTGGGTCAGAGGTCGGTGGAGCAGAGGGCTGAGCCCATTCATGCTCTACTGCAGCCAAGCACATTGACTTCTCTGGGCTAGGACAGCTGATCATCCACCAGGTACTCTGGCTAGAAGTCCCTCTCCTGCCACAGGGTGAAAGATATTCTTGTTCTGTTGCTCAGACCTCTGTTAAAAAACCCTCTCTCCAAGGTCAGCCCAAGGACTGCAGTGAGATCCCCGCTGGCAGCCCCAGCGGTGTCTATGCCATCGAGCCCACCGGACTTCACCCCATCGTGGTGTTCTGTGAGATGGATATGATGGGCGGGGGCTGGACGGTCATCCAGAGGAACCATCAGGACACAGAGATCACCTGGGCCGAGTCCTGGCTCACCTACAAGCACGGCTTTGGGGACGTGCGCACCGACTACTGGCTGGGTACCGAGTACATCCACCAGATCACCAAGCAGAAGGTCTACCAGGTCAGGTTCGTCATCTGGGATGCCACAAACAACATCTGGTTTGCGGACTACAACCTCTTCAGCCTGGACGACGAGTCCCAGGGCTACCGGCTGCGGCTGGGGGCGTACTCGGGGACGGCCGGGGATGCCATGGACTCCGACAATCCCAGGAAAGTGCACAACAACATGAAGTTCTCCACAAAGGACCGGGACCAGGACACGTACAGAAGGAACTGTGCCTACAGCTACGGGGGTGGGTGGTGGTACTCGGCGTGTTATTCCGTTCAGCTCAATGTCAAAGGGGCCTTAACGTGGGGCAACATCTGCAGCAGGAACTGCAAAGCTTCTGCCATCCTCATCAAACCAGCTGCGGATCACTAGTGCTCCTTCCTCCTCTTCTCTGCACTGGCCACATGGCCAGACCAGTACCTACTGGTAACCAGGTATGGATACCAGTACCGACCCTGCTGGGCCTGTTTTCCTGGCTGGGTGTGAAAAGAGCTGTTCCTGTAGATCAAGAGCTGTTTTCTTTTCCTTTTCTCTTGAAAAAGCAGCAAAGCTCCTTGCTTTGTCCAATCTTTCACCTGTGGTGGGTTTTCAGGGATCACTGTTAGAACAAGTCTTTATAAACACAGGTTTCCCAGCATGTTCCTTTGGTGAGGGGGTGGAAGTGGTGCTCAGAAAACTAAAAATCTCCTGATCCAGAAAGGTCTTATTCCATTTTTGCTTTGTATGGGTTAGATGGCTTCAGCAGAAATCACTCATCATTAACCAACCTGACCTGAACTGCTCTGAGCCCAGGACGGCCACCCCCTCGTCCCCCAACCTTATCCCGGCTGCAGTCCGGGATCAGCCTGCAGAGAAAAATAGCATTCAGAACGTGCACAGAGAGGCACAAACGTCCTTCATTTCATAGAATCATGGGATGGGTTGGAAGGGACCTCAAAGCCCATCCCTCCCACCCCTGCCATGGGCAGGGACACCTCCCACTGCATCAGGGACTCCAAGCCCCATCCAACCTGCCCTTCAACCCCTCCAGGGATGGGGCAGCCACCACTGCTCTGGGCAACCTGGGCCAGGGCCTCCCCACACTCAAAGCAAAACATTTCTTCCCAAGATCTCATCTCAGTCTCCCCTCTTGCAGCTCAAAACCCATTTTCCCCCTCATCCTCTCTCTGCCCTCCCTGATCCAGAGCCCCTCCCCAGCTTTCCTGGAGCCCCTTTCAGCACTGGAAGCTGCTCTAATGTCTCCCCACAGCCTTCTCTTCTCAAGGCTCAACAACCCCAGTTCTCTCAGTCTGGCCTTGTACAGGAGGTTCTCCAACCCCGTGGCCTCCTCTGGACTTGTTCCAACAGCTCCATGTCCTCCTTGAGCTGAGGACTCCAGAACTGGACTCAGGGCTCCAGGTGGGTCTCACAGAGCAGAGCAAAGGGGCAGAATCCCCTCCCTCCCTGCTGGTCCCTCTGTTCTGGATGCAGCCCAGGACACAGTTGGTTTCTGGGCTGGGAGCTCCCATTGCCAGTTCCTGTTGAGCTTCTCCTCCAGCAGCACCCGCTGTCCTTCTCTTCAGGGCTGCTCCCTATCCATTCTCCTTCCAGGCTCTGATTGTGCTCGGAATTGCCCCAGTCCAGGTGCATTTGTTGGGGAACTTCTTGCAGCTCCTGCCAGTTCCTTGCCAGGAGCAAACGTGAGGCTCCTTGTGCAGTAAGAAAAGATTTTTCAAAGGGAGGACACTCAAACAAGGAATTAAACGCAAACCTTTCACTTAAAGAAGAGTGTCGGGTTTCAAGGTGGGGATTGTTTTACAAAGGGAATGTGGTGCCACATGGCTAGGAGCAAGCACTGAGGGTAGAAGGGAAGCATCAACTTGGTTCAGCCCTACCAGCCATGACCCGGAGTTGGCCAGAGACAGCAGACCAGGCCAGCATCATCCTAACCTTGGGAATGGTGGTCCAGGTCTTGGGAGGTAACCAGAGGAGTCGACAGGGAAGAAAGGGACAACACTTCCCTGGAGGTGTTTAAGGCACAGGTGGATGAGGTATTGAGGGACTTGGTTTAGTGTTGGATAGGAATGGTTGGACTAGAAGATCCGATGGGTCCCTTCCAACCTGGTTGTTCTGTGATTCTGTGATTCTGTGACTGCAGATCCTGGGTAGGTTTAAGAGCTGGGGCAGGGATCCCAGGATATCGAGAGCCCTATCATAGAATTCTAGAATCACCAGATTCGAAAAGACCCATCGGATCATCAAGTCCAACCATTCCCATCAGTCACTAACCCATGTCCCTCAGCACCTCATCCACCAGTCCCTTAAACCCCTCCTGGGAAGGTGAATCAACCACCTCCCTGGGCAGCCTATTCCAATGCCCAATGACCCTTTCCATGAAACGTTTTTTTCCTAGTGTCCAGCCTGAACCTCCCCTGGTGGAGCTTGAGGCCATTCCCTCTCGTCCTGTCCCCTGTCACTTGGGAGAAGAGCCCAGCTCCCTCCTCTCCACAATCTCCTTTCAGGGAGTTGGAGAGAGCAATGAGGTCTCCCCTCAGCCTCCTCTTCTCTAGGATAAACACCCCCAGATCTCTCAGACGCTCCTCTTCTTCTCCAACCCCTTTCCCAGCTTCATTGCTCTTCTCTGGACTCACTCCAGAGCCTCAACATCCTTCTTGTGCTGAGGGGCTCAGAACTGAACGCAGGATTCAAGGAGCAGTCTCACCAGTGCTGAGTACAGAGGGAGAATCACCTCCCTGGCCCTTCTGGTCACACTGTTTCTGATCCAAGCCAAGATGCCATTGGCCTTCTTGACCACCTGAGCCACTGCTGGCTCATGTTCAGTCTCTGTCAACCAACACCCCCAGGTCCTTCTCCTCCATGCAGCTTGGGACCATAACAGCCTTGCTGCAGGGTGGTGAGATCTCTGTTCTTCTGCAGGGGTTTTGGCTGGATCACCTGTAAAGGTCCCTTCCAACCCAGAGCTTTCTATGATTAACCACACACAGTGATGCTACCAAAGGGAGAGGAACTCATGGTACATGCAGATCTGGGGACAGGAGGCTACAGGGGAAATCACTGTCAGATCTTTCACTATTGGACGTTGAGATATTTCAGTAAAAAAAAACCCAGTACAACCCCCCTGAATATCACACTAGCTGTGCACCACCTCAGCCTGGGAGAAGAATTAGCTCTACAGCCAGTCTAATAGAGCACTGGCTGAACAAATCAGCTTGAAATCAGCACCCGCCACACTCTTCTGGGGGATGTGAGCTCTGTGTGTTCCAGGGAGATCTGGTATCCCTGGGGCAAGTGGATCTCCTTGCCTGGGAGAGCACCTGCATAATCATAGAACCATAGGATGGTTTGGGTTGGAAGGGATCTCAAAGCCCACCCAGTTCCACACCCTGCCATGGGCAGGGACACCTCCCACTGGATCAGGGGCTCCAAGCCCCATCCAACCTGTCCTTGAACCCCTCCAGGGATGGGGCATACTACACTTACTTTCCCTCCTGTTCATCCCCCTGGAGACTGGACAGAGTGAGCCTCCCACAGGTCTGTGCAGAGTCACGGCAACAGGCAGACACCAGGCAGCACCATCTGGCTCCAGGGTTTATTGCAGAGCTGGGGGGCATGTGGGGCCCAGGGAGGGAGCAGAGCTGGGGCAAAGCAGGGATGCACCGATTGCACAGGGACGGGAACTCGCACCCTCTCCTCCTCACCAGGATACGAGTGGATGCACCCACCCCAAACCAGCGCCTGCGTCCCAGTGCTGGCCAGCACCGCAGCACTGGGCAAGGCTGCCCACATGCCTGGGGCTCTGGGAAGTTGCTCCTGAGCCCCTAGGCTGCTGCGCTTGAGCTGGGGATGGTGCGGGAGCTGTGGGCAGCGCACAATGCGCATCGGGACTGGCAGGAACTGCTGGCAGGCACGGAAAAGGGGCGCTGAGCTGGGGACGGTGGCATTGCCCCAAACTCCCAGGAGGCTGGGAGCTGTGGCACGGTCAGCACACATCTGTGGGTTTGACCAGGATGAGGGAGGACGAGCAGTCTCCCTTATCACAGAATCCTGGCCAAACGATTTGCTTTTTGGCATTGAGCAGGACGTTGTGGCACCGGTCGTACCACCAGCCCCCGTAGCTGTTGGCGCAGTTGCCACTGTACTGGTCCTGGTCCTTGTCGCTCGTGCTGAACTTCATGTTGTCGTGTATGCCGCCCTTCTTGGGGTAGTAGCCGGTAAGGTAGTCATCCCCATCGCCAGAAAAGCGGCCCAGCCGCAGCGGGTACCCGCTGGCCTCGCTCTCCACCCTGAAGATGTCGTACTCGGCGTAATGGGTGACGTTGGCTTTGTTCCTCACAATGAAGCGAACCTTGTAGGTGCCCTGCTGGGTCAGGAGGTGCAGGTACTCGGTGCCCAGCCAGTAATCGCTCTGCACGTTCCCGAAGCCGTACTTGTAGGTGGTCCAAGATTGCTTCCACATGAGCTCAGTGTCGTAAGAGTTTCTCTGGACCACTGTCCAGCCCTTGCCTTCGGTGTCCATGTCGCACCACACCACCCGCGGGGGGGACTTCGCCGGCTGGATGACGTACACCCCACTGGGGCTGTTCTTGCGGAGGCGGCTGCAATCCGGAGGGAACCCTACAACAGCAGCAGGAGCAAACACAGTTTGGGGAGGGAGGGAGAGAGAGGGATCATATGAGTCTGTCAGGGCAATAAGAAAATCCTACAGGGGAGTGAAGACTAAGGATAAAAAAAAAATCTGGTTTTGTCTGTGGTCTGCTCTGAGGTGTAGAGTCATTTATTCTCTGGTTCATCCACAGGGTGACCGAATGTCTAAGACATAGAGACGGTGACCCTGGCAAGAGCCCTAGGATCTCTTTCTCACGACTTGCTGTTCCATTTGGAACCTTCTAATGCATCTGGCCAAGAAAAGAGGAGGGGAGTATCTTCCAGATGCCAGTGATGTCCTCCAAAAGGTTGCACTTATGATCCAGTGGGTCTTTTCCAACCCAATGATTCTATGATTCTGTGATTCTATGAAATATATCTGGCCTCACATAGGCCATTGATATATTGATATGTTGATCTATATATGCTTACAAGGATCAGAAGTGTCCAAAATGCTCTACTGAAGAAGGATATGTCATGAAAATTTAAGCTTTCCCTGGGAGTCATGGCCTTGTACAGGAAGGTTCAGTTCTACCTTGATCTCACGGGGATGTCTTCTCCCAGCTTCTTGCAGGTGGCCTTTTAGCTGGGTCGATCTGTTGTGACTAACTTGCCAAACTAATTTGCTATCATCTCATTTGTTTTTCCTGTTTTGTGCCTGACAAGGGACGATTTGCTGAGGGTAATTCTGATTCAGCTCATGAAATTGTTTTTCTTGGGCGCTCAGGACCGGCAGGGAGCATACAGCAAGGAAGGGAATGCTCCTAATCCAACAAGAGCTCAAATATATCCTCCTGAGTGGGAGGATCTTGCCTGTAAATGAAAGGTAGAAAGACACAGGTGCGGCAGAAGGATCCTGCCTGTGTGAGAAAAAAAACCTTGGATTCAGCTTGGAGCCACCGAGCAGGTGATGGTGGTTTGACTGGTGTCAGGCTGAGTAGCTGGCAAGCTGTAGAATCATACAATGGTTTGGGTTGGAAGGGACCTCAAAGCCCATCCAGTGCCACCCCTGCCATGGGCAGGGACACCTCCCACTGGATCAGGGGCCCCAAGCCCCATCCATCCTGGCCTGGAACCCCTCCAGGGATGGGGCAGCCACCGCTGCTCTGGGCAACCTGTTCTTTTGTTGCGCATCAGCCTGGTTGCCAACTGGTCTTCCTAGTGCTCAGCAGGGCTGAGAATCAGTGCTGAGCTGGGGAGACCCTTCCCTGCTCTGTGCCTCGGTGCCAGCCAGTGCCCTGCAGCTCTTCCATACTTACCATTCCGGGAGCTGGGAGTGGGTGTTGCTGGGCCAGCGCTTGCACAGAGGAGAAACATCCCCACCACGATGGGTAGAAGGACCAAGTCTCTGTGGAGACAACGTGTCCCGGCCTGGAGCCCTGGGGAGGAAAGCGCCCATCACCATCAGAATCCCCGGGGTGGCTCTGACCAGGGGAAGAAAAACAGGGCCAGGCTGGAGCTCCCGGGATGGTAGGAGCTGCAGGTTCAGTGCAGGCTCCCTCCCCACAGGAGTGACGTGAGGTGAGAAATGGCTTTGTCACCCTCCTGATCGGCCCCTTCCCTGCTCCAGACAGCAACCTGCAGATCTGTTCTCAGAACATCCAGCCCAAGAGTAGCTAAGAGAGGACAATGACACAGCTAGATCTGCAGGGACTAGTTTGCCAGAGGGGAGGAGTCGCAAGAAATCGTTCTTTTTGAGGCAAACACACTTAAACCATTTAGACAAGGCACTCAAGCCCAATGGCAGCTTGTGGGCAACCAGATCCGAAGGATGGCTCCTGTTGCACAGATACCAGCCTGCAAGCAGGCAGGAGAAAGTCCCCTGAGTCCACACAGTGACACAATCGAGGACCCTCGCTGCTGACCACCAGCTCACCCAACACCCTGTCCCGGCTCAGTTACTGGGGGAGGTGCTGTCGAGACCTTGATAGGAAGGGTTGGACTCGATGATCCGGCGGGTCTCTTCCAACCTGGTCATTCCATGATTCTATGATTCTATGACCTCTGCGCAACCACATCTGCCTCAAGCGTTGGTCGGGAAGGGAAGTAACCAAGTTGAAATAGGAATGATAGGAATAGGTTTGAAATAGGTTTGATAGGAATGATTGGACTAGAAGATCCGATGGGTCCCTTCCAACCTGGTTGTTCTATGATTCTATGATTCTATGAAATCTAGATCTCCCTGTCACCTTCCGTTGTCAGGACAGGGGAACACAGGGCATGGGCAGCATGAGGAAAGCACAGGCTGGCACCAAATAAATGTATCATTTGGTGCTTGGTGCTTGCATCCCTTCAGGTATCAGGTGGCAGGTGTCACCCAGGTGAGATCGCAGCTGCTGTCCTGCTGGTCATTGTGTATTATACTCACCCCAGTCATGTCTCGTTGGAGCCCAGCAGCACCCCAGAAGGCAGCTGGGAAGAAAACTCACCCATGGCAGCAGAAGGGCCGAGCAGGCAGCAGGAACCCGGTGGTGCTCCCTCCCATGACGAGCTTTCCGCGGTGACTTTATAGGCAGCCCTCACACCCACTTGTGTTCACACTGGTTATTTGTGGAGGCACAAGGAGGCACTTGCAGATTGCGACTCGAGCGCTTTTCAGATCCCATGACAGCACAACTAAACCCCCCGGGCAGGGGGTGGGGGGCATGCCCTTCCAGCCAGGGAATTACAAAATAAACCCCTCCGTGGTGAGGGATTTCAATTATTGGCTTTTCCAGCTACACAAATACTACATATGATTTGCCCACTTGGAGGAAATTCTGGAGAGCCACGATGAAAGCAAAGTGGAGAGACCCAGCTTTTTAAGGACTTATCCCTTTGCCTAATCCCAAAGGTAACCTTGGAAAGAAGGGGACAAGCTTGCTGATCCTGCACCACTTCAGGATCAATGAGTTAAGTCACTGGACTGGCAGCAGTCCCTGTACACACAGTGTCCCCTGGCTCTCCAGCCCATGAGCTCTGAGGGGAGAGCAAGGACTCCGGGTAAAGAACAGAGATCCCTTTGCCATCCTCCTTCCCAATCCTTGACTTGGGTTGGTGATACCCTGCAGACCCACTCCTAGCCCAACAAATGTCCATCAGGGGTTGTTCCCTTTAAGAATCAAAATGTTCTCAGGAGAGATTGTTTGGGATGGCTGCTCTTCATTCCAGAAAGTTCAGACACCTCACTATATATAAGATTGGCCTCTCACTATAAGAAAGACATTGAGGTCCTGGAGTGTGTCCAGAGAAGAGCAATGAAACTGGTGAAGGGTCTGGAGAACAAATCTTACGAGGAGCAACATGGAGCTGAGGTTGTTTAGCCAGGAGAAAAGGAGTCTGAGGGGAGACTTTATTGCTCTCTACAACTACCTAAGAGGAGGTTGCAGAAATGTGGGTGTTGGTCTCTTCTCCCAAGTGATAGTGATGACATGAGGTTTAACACAGCCAAATGCCGCATCCGGCACTTGAGGCAAAACAACCCTATGCAGAGCTACAGACTAGGAGAAGCCTGGCTGGAAAACTGCCAGGAGGAGAGGGACCTGGGGGTGTTGGTCGACAGTGACTGAACATGAGCCAGCAGTGTGCCCAGGTGGCCAAGAAGGCCGACGGCATCCTGGCTTGGATCAGAAATGGTGTGACCAGCAGGTCCAGGGAGGTGATTCTCCCTCTGGACTCGGCACTGGTGAGACTGCTCCTTGAATCCTGTGTTCAGTTCTGGGCCCTCAGCACAAGAAGGATGTTGAGGCTCTGGAGCGAGTCCAGAGAAGAGCAATGAAGCTGGTGAAGGGGCTGGAGAACAGGCCTGATGAGGAGCGGCTGAGAGAGCTGGGGGTGTTTATCCTGGAGAAGAGGAGGCTGAGAGGAGACCTCATTGCTCTCTGCACCTCCCTGAAAGGAGGTTGTGGAGAGGAGGGAGCTGGGCTCTTCTCCCAAGGGACAGGACGAGAGGGAATAGCCTCAAGCTCCACCAGGGGAGGTTTAGGCTAGAGATTAGGAGGAAGTTTTTCACAGAAAGGGTCATTGGGCATTGGAATAGGCTGCCCAGGGAGGTGGTTGATTCACCTTCCCGGGAGGTGTTTAAGGGACGGGTGGACGAGGTGCTGAGGGACATGGGTTAGTGTTTGATGGGAATGGTTGAACTCAATGATCCGACGGGTCTCTTCCAACCTGGTTGTTCTATGATTCTACGATTCTTTGATATAGGCACGGCTGACAGGTACGGTTGGAGTTGATGATCTCTAATGTCTTTTCCAACCTAATGATTCTATGATTCTATGACAGCTCCATCTGAATTTCAAGCCAGTTTTAAGAGGACAAAGATGTGACCCTTCTACTTTCTTCTCCTGTGTTGGTTTTAGGAGTCTACCGACATGATGTTTTGTTGTGGCACAGGTTTAAACCTGGTGTTCACAGCAAGCCAGTGTTGAGCTGAGGCTCCTACCAGACTTCACATGTCGCAGGAGCCCATGTCAAGCAGTGCAACTTGCAGGTCTGGATGGACAGTGGCATCCAGACCTCTCCAAGGTAAGGGATTCCAGGGTCGGCTTCCATCTGAACCCTTGGATCTCACGCCTGCTTGCTTGGTTGGAGGTTAGGTGCCTTTCTCCGCAGCTTTGTTTAGTTTGGGAGAATCATAAAAGCTGAACTCCCAAGTCCATGGAGGGAGAAGGGTTCAAGTAGCCCTGAGAAGGACCCTAGGGAGAGGACCTGGGTCAGGGAGGGCAGGGATAGGACAAGAGGGGATGGGTTTGAGCTGTATGAGGGGAGATTGAGATGAGATTTTAGGCAGAAATGTTTTACTGTGAGGGTGGGGAGACCCTGGCCCAGGCTGCTCAGAGCAGTGGTGGCTGCCCCAACCCTGGAGGGTTCAAGGGCAGGTTGGATGGGGCTTGGAGCCCCTGATGCAGTCGGAGGTGTCCCACAGCAGAGTCTGGAAGTGGATGGGCTCTGAGGTCCCTTCAGACACAAACTATTCTATGATTCTCTGATTCCCCTGGCTGAACCAGCCCACCTTTCTCAGCCTGTCCACATGTGGCGAATGCTCCTTCCTCAACGGTCTTAGTAGTCTTAGCTGGACTCTTCCCATAGTTTTAGTTGCTGTGGTGTATGGGGGAACCCCATGCAGGACACAGCGGTCCAGCTGTCTCATACATGGAAGTGAACAACCCCCTCGCTCACTCTCGCGGTTGCATTTTCCCAGATGCAGTAATGAACCTAAACCATTCCATGACTTAATAAACCAGAAAACAGAACTCATTCACACCACAGAACTCATTTAAGACCACACCTCAAATCCTGTGTTCAGTTCTGGGCCCTTCAGCACAAGAAGGATGTTGAGGCTCTGGAGTGAGTCCAGAGAAGAGCAACGAAGCTGGTGAAGGGGCTGGAGAACAGGCCCTATGAGGAGCGGCTGAGAGAGCTGGGGGTGTTTATCCTAGAGAAGAGGAGGCTGAGGGGAGACCTCATTGCTCTCTCCAGCTACCTGAAAGGAGGTTGTGGAGAGGAGGGAGCTGGGCTCTTCTCCCAAGGGACAGGGGACAGGATGAGAGGGAATGGCCTCAAACTCCACCAGGGGAGGTTCCGGATGGACATCAGGAAAAAATTTTTCAGAGGAAGGGTGATTGGGCAGTGTCAGATGCTGCCCAGGGAGGGGGTTGATTCACCTTCCCTGGAGGGGTTTAAGGTGTGGGTGGACAAGGTGCTGAGGAACATGGGTTAGTGGTTGATAGGAATGGTTGGACTCGATGATCCGGTGGGTCTCTTCCAACCTGGTTGTTCTGTGATTCTATGAACAGCTCTGTGCTACAACTGTGGTTCTTCCAACATGAAACAATCACTGGGCAGGAGCTGGGCCCAGGGAAGAGCTGGGGCTTCAGAGAAATCCCCACTATGGTCTTCCCTGTATTTGCTTAGCACACCCTAACCCAAACACCAGCCACAGCCTCCTGGAAAAGCCGAACAGTGACTGAAATCTGTTGGTGCAGCTCTGCTAAGTGTTGCTGCCTGCCCTTGTTGCAGCTGCTGTACAGCAGAAGCTGCAGCTCAGCAGGGCATGAGGAAGAGCATTAATCACCAGGTAGCCGCACTGCCAGCAAACTCGAGAGCCACCCTGCGGGAAGGGATCTGGGGTGCTGGGTGACAACTAGGTGACTGTGAGCCAGCAGCACCAGGGCAGCCAAGAGGGAAAATGTGTCCTGGGTGCATCCAGGACAGCATCGCCAGTCAGGCCAGGGAGGGGATTGTCCCACTCTGGGGCAGCCCCACCTTGAGCTCTGGGGCAGTTCTGGGGGATATAGGATAAAAAGAATCTGAAGCTGCTGGAGAGTGTCCAGAGGAGGGCACGGAGCTGGGGAAGGTTTGCAGGGAAGAGTGTGAGGAAAGGCTGAAGTCCCTGGGTCTGTTCAGCCTGGAGGAGACTGAGGGGAGACCTCATCGTGCTCTGCAGCTTCCTCACACGAGGAGGAGGAGGAGCATGCGCTGAGCTCTTCTCTCTGGGCACCAAGGAGAGGAGCCGAGGGAATGGCAGAAGCTGTGCCAGGGGAGGGTTGGGTTGGACATGAGGAGAAGGTTCTTCCCCTAGAGGGTGGTGGAGCCCTGGAACAGCTCCCAGGGCAGCAGTCGCAGCACCAAGGCTGACAATATTCCAGAAGCGTTTGGCCAAGGCCCTGAGCCCCACGGTGTGAATGTTGGGGTGTCCTGTGCAGGGACAGGAGCTGGACTCAATGGTCCTTGTGGGTCCTTTCCAACTCAGGACATTCTGTGATTCTGTGACTCTAAAAACCCAGTCTGCTCCTTCACAGGCTCCGACCGTCTTGTCCCATCTCGCACAAGGTGGATGTTGGGGTACAGGAGTCCTCAAACCAGAATATTGCAGGCATGAGTCCCCGGGGAAAGGATAGTCTGGCATTTTCTCTACAAAGCCCATGGTGTGAGCACTCATCGTAGCAGAGAGAGGCTTGAAATGAGACTATTTTACATCGGTGTTACATCACGATACCCAAAACACCCTCGTGACCACCACAAGGGCTGTGATGCCAGGGGAGACCACGTTGCACAAGCAGCAGCCTGGTCGTGGCAGGCCAGGTACGTCAGGGGGCACCTGGAGTGGCACTTTCTGAAGCCGCAATTTGCCTGGAACACTAGAGTACCTCTTTCCTGAAGGGTCTCATGGGGTTCCCAGGGGCTGTTGGACTCATTGCCTGGTCTGGAGAGAGCGATTTACACCTGATGTTTGATGTCCATCCAAGAGGAGGAAAGTCAGGTGGGTATTTACTTACGACGCCGTTCCCTGGGGAAGCCCTGTCAGGGCAGAGGGTGAAGCCAGGCACTTAAACCGCGGCTGGTTAAAGGCAATCACTTACGGGCACTGAATTATTTGCTTGGACTCTGAAGAAAGCCCTTCACCTTTGTGAGACACAGCCTTCATTGTCCGAGGACACAGCACGTAACGAGAGAGAGCAAATAAGCCACGAACCACCGGTCTGGTTGCCAAACAGAGGACACGTGCTGTGGTTTGGGTCTTGTGCCTCCACCCCCTCATCGGCTGAGCCCTATAACTTTCAGGGTTGACACCCCTCCAGGAAAGCCAAAGGCGCTCCACAGCGTCCCTGCAGAGACAGCATGGGTGAGGATGGGATGGGATGGGATGGGATGGGATGGGATGGGATGGGAGTGGATGGCATCACAGGTTTTATGAGGAATGGCTAAGAGAGCTGGGGGTGTTTAGCCTAGAGAAGAGGAGGCTGAGAGGAGACCTCATTGCTCTCTCCAACTACCTGAAAGGAGGTTGTGGAGAGGAGGGAGCTGGGCTCTTCTCCCAAGGGACAGGGGACAGGACGAGAGGGAATGGCCTCAAGCTCCACCAGGGGAGATTTAGGCTGGACATTAGGAAAACATTTTTCCCAGAAAAGGTGACTGGGCAGTGTCAGAGGCTGCCCAGGGAGGTGGTTGATTCACCTTCCCTGGAGGGGTTTAAGGGACGGGTGGATGAGGTGCTGAGGGACATGGGTTAATGATTGATGGGAATGGTTGGACTTGATGATCCAGTGGGTCCTTTCAAATCTGGTGATTTTATGATTCTATGATTTTGTGCGGCTGAGAGTCCCAGGGCATCCAGGCACATTGTCTTCTGCAGGTCCCCCTCCTCCCCACACTCCGGCCACCCCAGTGCTCAGTTTATTCCATCGGCTGGGCTCCCTCTGCCCTGGGCCGGGAATTAGAGCAGGAATCTGCCTGTTCAGCTGTCGTCAGGCTGTTCCAGTTCAGCCCCGGTGTCCTCATTTTACAAGTTTCGTATTTACCAAATGTTCTTTGCAATTTTCTGTTCTCTGAGTAATCAAATATCTTAGAATAGAAAACGTAGTTTCTAGAGGCCAGGCTGAGAGCGTTGGGGTTGTTGAGCTTGGAGAAAAGAAGGCTGTGGGGAGACCTTAGAGCAGCTTCCAGTGCTGAAAGGGGCTCCAGGAAAGCTGGGGAGGGGCTCTGGATCAGGGAGGGCAGGGAGAGGTCAAGGAGAAGCAGTTTTGAGTTGCAAGAGGGGAGATTGAGATTTTAGGGAGAAATGTTTTGTTGTGAGGGGAGCAAGGCCCTGGCCCAGGTTGCCCAGAGCAGGGGTGGCTGCCCCATCCCTGGAGGGGTTCCAGGCCAGGCTGGATGGGGTTTGGAGCCCCTGATCCCTTGGGAGGTGTCCCTGCCCATGACAGGAGTGGGACTGGATGGGTTTGGGGTCCCTTTCAACCCAAACCATCCAAACATTCTTTATTCTTACTCAAGGTACAATATTGGGAATGGGGCAGCAGTGGAGGGAGCCTTGCTTCTCTGGTGGCCTAAAGAAGGAATGTCCCTGGAAACATCCATGTTCAAGCTGGACAGGGCTCTGAGCAGCCTGATGTGGTTAAAGATGTCCCTGCTCCTAGAGGGGGGTTGGACTGAGTGACCAGTCCCTTCCAACCCAAAGTGTTCTATGATTCTTTAAACGCAACTCTACACGGAAGTGTATCAAGTCACAAAATGTTAGGTAGGAATCGAGAGGCAAATCAATGGAACCGAAGTGTGTTTAAAAGACCTTTGGTGTAAAACCACAACCAGCACAAATGACTGGGATGTCTCTGAACATTCCCAGAACACGGTGCTTGTCTCTAGGGCGGCTGCAATCACTCACAGCCCTTCCAGGCAGGCATCGTTGGTCCCTTTCCCTCTCGGTCATCTCAGGGAATGGTGCCAGATGCAGGTATCTCAGAGCAATGTGATGGGTTTGACTCTGCTCCTTTTCGAGCAGTGGAGGGATCGTAGTCATGATCTGCCAGGGTGAGCTATGTCTGTCATCTCACAAAATGATTTCTCCATGGGCAGGTGCCTCCACAACGCTCTGTTCTCTAGGAATCATGATAAACCTTCTGTTATTTTATTTAGATTTAATATTGCTCAAGTGCACTTGTTTCCCTGGTTGCTCAGCTGGCTGCATCTGGACATCCTGAAGTAGCCATGGAACCATGTAAAGGAGATTGTTTGCACCAGCCAGGCTGTAATTCCTGTAAGATTGTGTTGACTCTCAGTGCTGTTGCTCCCAGACAGAGCAGAGAATACCTGCTCACCCCAAGAAGGGTGTTAGGCCTCTCACCACAAGAAGGATGTTGAGGCTCTAGAGCAAGTCCAGAGAAGAGCAATGAAGCTGGTGAAGGGGTTGGAGAACAGGCCTTATGAGGAACGTCTGAGAGAGCTGGGGGTGTTTATCCTGGAGAAGAGGAGGCTGAGGGGAGACCTCATTGCTCTCTATAACTCCCTGAATGGAGGTTGTAGAGAGGAGGGAGCTGGACTCTTCTCCCAAGGGACAGGGGACAGGACAAGAGGGAATTGCCTCAAGCTCCACCAGGGGAGGGTCAGGCTGGACATTAGGAAAAAGTTCTTCCCCGAAAGGGTGATTGAGCAGTGTCAGAGACTGCCCAGGGAGGTGGTTGATTCACCTTCCCTGGAGGGGTTTAAGGGACGGGTGGACGAGGTGCTGAGGGACATGGTTTAGTGTTTGATAGGAATGGTTGGACTCGATGATCCAACCTGGTGATTTTATGATTCTATGATTCTATACCCATGGTCCTGCCTGGGGCTAGTTCCCACCCAGACATTTGGGTCCTTCCTGCTCATAAACCTTACCTGGAGGCAGGAGGAGTCCCAGTTTACACTGGGAGTGCCTGATAGGAGCATGATGGGACCTTAGACAGAACAGGGTTCCTCCCTCCATGCTCTCCCTGCTTGTTATCTCCAGGATTTTACGGGGAATTCTGATTTACTTGGGGTAAATGAGTTTACTTGGGGTTTGGATGAGTTTTTCATGCCTCAACCCCCCCATCAGCAGGTGTCACCAGCTAAGGACTCCTGTCACTGGGTATGTGGCAGCACATCTAAAGGAGTGAACTGGGGCTGATAAATCCAAGAGGGACCTCTACACGTAGAGTTTTGTTTTCCTATTTTAATCTGCGAGCAGATGGGATTTATGGCTCTCAATAGCTCATTTCAGTCGTCTTTTCTCCCATTTCAGCTACCCAGCGCCTCTGCCTCCTGCTTTTCACCTCCCTGCTGGCCCTGGCGGCATCTCTTCCTGCCATTGACATAAGAAACTTGCATCTCTTCAACGGCACAGTGGACGAAATTTTGAATGTGCCCCCAGAGTCCTCCCAGACCGGTGAGTGCACCAGGGGGAAGGCAAACCAGGTCATGTTCTCTCAGACCCTACCCAGACCCCCTCAGCAGCCTCACCAGGCCCCTGTGACACGGAGAAAGAATTAAATGCTGCTCTTACATGTGGGCAATGCCAATGAGAGCCCTCCTCTGCTCGCTGCCTGCCTCTTCTCCTGTCTGGTCGGAAGTCTCTTCCAGAAATCCCCATCAAATTCCCTTCTGACCCAGGTGAACAGAGCCCCTCTCCCAGCTCCAAAGACTTACATGAGTTTTCTTGTGTCTGATCACACATTTCAACCCCCTCTAATATCCCTTCTCCCTGAGTCCCTTCCTAATTGCTTCTACTGCACTTTAATGACCATTTTTGAGCAACGAAACTGGGGAAGGAGCTAGAGAACAGGCCTTATGAGGATAGGCTGAGAGAGCTGGGGGTGTTTAGCCTGGAGAAGAGGAGGCTGAGGGGAGACCTCATTGCTCTCTCCAACTCCCTGGAAAGAGGTTGTGGAGAGGAGGGAGTTGGGCTCTTCTCCCAAGGGGCAGGGGACAGGACGAGAAGGAATGACCTCAAGCTCCACCAGGGGAGGGTCAGGCTCGACATCAGGAAAAAATTTTTCAGAGAAAGGGTGATTGGGCACTGTCAGAGGTTGCCCAGGGAGGTGGTTGATTCACCTTCCCTGGAGGTGTTTAAGGGATGGGTGGACGAGGTGCTGAGGGACATGGGTTAGTGATTGATGGGAATGGTTGGACTCGATCCGGTGGGTCTCTTCCAACCTGGTTGTTCTATGATTCTATGACCTTCCTCACACAGGGAGGAGGAGGAGTAGGCGCTGAGCTCTTCTCTCTGGGCACCAAGGAGAGGAGCCGAGGGAATGGCAGAAGCTGTGCCAGGGGAGGGTTGGTTGGACATGAGGAGAAGGTTCTTCCCCCAGAGGGTGGTGGAGCCCTGGAACAGCTCCCAGGGCAGCAGTCACGGTACCAAGGCTGACAATATTCTAGAAGTCAAGGCCTCAGCCCCACAGTGTGAATGTTGGGGTGTCCTGTGCAGGAACAGGAGTTGGACCCAATGGTCCTTGTGGGTCCCTTCCAACTCAGGACATTCTATGATTCTATGAGTCTCTAATCTTTCCAGTGGTGCCACCAACATTCGGGGTCGTTCACCCACACCATGTGCCCAACTACTTCTCACCAAGGAAGCATCTGCCCCATTCTAACACCCTTTAGGTTCCTCCAAACCACCAACTGCCTGATATCTGAAATGGCAAAGTCCCTCTGGAATTAGGAACAACAAAAAGACAGGAAAATCTTATTGAGAAGACGATGTTCTTCCATCAGGCATTTGATGTGCACTCTCAGTACTCACTCCTGTCTCCTCTGTTCTTGTTTATTCAGACAATGATGGCCAACACCTTCGACAGGCCAGAGACGTTGCTCCTCACCGGCCAGCAATCCGTGGTAAGTCTCTTCTCAAGAAGTGCATCTGCTCATCAGGTTTCACCATTGCTGTTCTCATGAGAAGCGCTCAGTCACCTTAGACCTTATCATACATGTGCCCTGGGTCCTCCCAGGGAGGATGTTGATTTTTCTCATTACCTTGGGGAGACTCTATTGCCAACCACATCGTGCGCTTTGTAGTTGATGAGGTTATGTAGCATGTGGCATTTTCCACCTAAAGACCCAATCTGGAAAGTGATAAAGGAAGCGTGACCCACAGGGCGAGGGACAGAATTCTGCCCCTCTTCTCCACCCTGTGAGACCCACCTGGAGCCCTGAGTCCAGTTCTGGAGTCCTCAGCACAGGGAGGAGCTATTGGAGAGAGTCCAGAGAAGGCCACGGAGATGATCCGAGGGCTGGACAACCTCCTGTAGGAGGTCAGGCTGAGAGAGCTGGGGTTGTTGAGCCTGGAGAAGAGAAGGCTGTGGGGAGACCTTAGAGCAGCTTCCAGTGCTGAAAGGGGCTCCAGGAAAGCTGGGGAGGGGCTCTGGATCAGGATGGGCAGGGAGAGGATGAGGAGAATGGTTTTGAGCTGCAAGAGGGGAGATTGAGATGAGATCTTAGGCAGAAATATTTTGCTGTGAGGGTGGGGAGGCCCTGGCCCAGGTTGCCCAGTAGTGGTTGCCCCACCCTGGAGAGGTTCCAGGCCAGGCCAGGCTGGATGGGGCTTGGAGCCCCCGATCCAGTGGGAGGTGTCCCTGCCCATGGCAGGAGTGAAACTGGGTGGGGTTTTGAGGCCCTTTCCAACCTGAACCTTTCTATGATTCCATGAAGGTATGAAGCTCAACTCTTGCTCTAGGGTGTGATTCACCCCTGTGAGCACACGGCAGGAATACAGCCCGAGACCATGTGTGGAAGAGGATATGGGCACAAAAGACCTATCATGTGCTTTCAGGTGCTTTTTTTGTCATGGGATTTAGTAACCGTCTGTTTCCAGCCCCAGGTTGGCCCAAGGACTGCAGCGAGCTCCCCGCTGGCAGCCACAGTGGTGTCTACATCATCCAGCCCAAGGGGCTCCACCACCTCGTGGTTTACTGCGAGATGAACGTGACCAACGGGGGCTGGACGGTCATCCAGAGGAACCAGAAAGACACACCAGTCACCTGGGCCGAGTCCTGGAGCACCTACAAGTTCGGCTTCGGCAACGTGCGCGCCGAGTACTGGCTGGGCACCGAGTACATCTATCAGATCTCCAAGCAGAAGGTCTACCAGGTCAGGTTTGTCATCCAGGACTCCAAAGACGTCGTCCACATCGCAGACTACAACCTCTTCTTCGTGGAAGACGAGCCCCACGGCTACCGGCTGCGGCTGGGGGCGTACTCGGGGACGGCCGGGGACGCCATGACCTCCGACAATCCCAACACCATGCAAGACAACATGAAGTTCTCCACCAAGGACCGGGACCAGGACACTTACAGTAGGAACTGTGCCTACAGCTACGAGGGTGGGTGGTGGTACTCGGCGTGTTATTCCGTACGGCTGAATTTCAAGGGGGGGCTGACCTGGGGCAACCTCTGCAAAGGCAACTGCAAGTCCTCCCTTATCCTCATCAAACCTGCCGCGTACTGTTAGTGCTCCTTCCCCCTCCTGCTCACACCGGACGCTCCCGTTGAGAGTGGCCAAAGAGCTTTGAGCCCTTCTGGAGAGCAGAGGAGCCCGAGGGAAGGAGGGGTTGGCGAGATTCCCTTCTCTGAGTGCAGGCTCCCCACTCTGCTCAGCCCTTTTCCCCGTGCTTGCTAATGATTCCTTGCTATTAAGTTCATAATCAAGAATAAACAAATCACTTTGTGCTTTCCACCTGCGGGAGGAGGACCCTCAGCCCTGGAGGGACTTTTCATCAGAGTTTGATAGCTGCCTCCAGAGCTCACAGCAAGAGAAAAAGCTACATGCCACAATGTCCGTATACGCTGTGCCTGGTAAAGCATCCCAATAAATTTGCTTCCTTGAGCTCATTTGCCTCTAATGAGCATCCGTTCTGTGTCTCCGATGGGCTCCCCTGAGACAAGAGATCATGGGGGAGGTGCTGGGCTTGGAGTCTTGGGGTGTGTGGAGGGGAAAAATGCTGGAGCGATCCGCGCAGCAATGGATGCAGAACTACAGACTGGGAGAAGTCTGGCTGGAAAACTGCCAGGAGGAGAGGGACCTGGGGGTGTTGGTCGACAGCTGACTGAACATGAGCCAGCAGTGTGCCCAGGGGGCCAAGAAGGCCAATGGCATCCTGGCTTGGATCAGAAATGGTGTGACCAGCAGGTCCAGGGAGGTGATTCTCCCTCTGGACTCTGCACTGGTGAGACTGCTCCTCGAATCCTGTGTTCAGATCTGGGCCCCTCAGCACAAGAAGGATGTTGAGGCTCTGGAGCGAGTGCAGAGAAGAGCAACGAAGCTGGTGAAGGGGCTGGAGAACAGGCCCTATGAGGAGCGGCTGAGAGAGCTGGGGGTGTTTAGCCTAGAGAAGAGGAGGCTGAGGGGAGACCTCATTGCTCTCTCCAACTACCTGAAAGGAGGTTGTAGAGAGGAGGGAGCTGGGCTCTTCTCCCAAGGGATAGGAGACAAAACAAGAGGGAATGGCCTCAGGCTCCGCCAGGGGAGTTTTAGGCTGGAGATTAGGAGGAAGTTTTTCACAGAAAGGGTCATTGGGCATTGGAATAGGCTGCCCAGGGAGGGGGTTGATTCACCTTCCCTGGAGGTGTTTAAGGGATGTGTGGACAAGATGCTGAGGGACATGGGTTAGTGTTTGATAGGAATGGTTGGACTTGATGATCTGATGGGTCTCTTCCAACCTGGTTGTTCTATGATTCTGTGATTCTATGAAATCGAGTTACCTTGAGCTGAAGGACCTGAGATCTGCACGGGAGGGCTCGGAAGGGACCTGTCACCAGTGGGGTGTGGGGTGCATACAGTGGGGTGTGAGGTGGCGTGGGCACTGCAGGGTGCAAGGCAGGGTACAAACAGCATGGGGCGAGGGGTGATGCAGGGTGCAGTGTGCAGCTCACACGATACAGTGTGGAGCTCACATGGGGCAGTGCTGGGCTCACACTGCAAAGTGTGGTGCATGGTGCAGTGTGGGGCTCACAGGGCTCTCCCACTGCAGTCCAGGGCTCTCCCAGTACAGTTGGGGCTCTCCCGGTGCAGCGCGGGGCTCACAGGTTGCAGTCGGGGCTATCCTGAGTCTCTCCCGGTGCAGCCAGGTCTCTCCCAGTGCAGTGCAGGGTTCTCCCAGTGCAGTGCGGGGCTCTCCCAGTGCAGTGCAGGCTCTCCCGCTGCAGTTGGGGCTCTCCCAGGGCTCTCCCGGGGCTCTCCCGATGTACTGTGGGGCTCTCCCGGTGCAGTCAGGTCTCTCCCGGTGCACTGTGGGGCTCACTAGGTGCAATGCAGGGCTCTCCCAGTGCAGTGCGGGGCTCACAGGTAGCAGTCGGGGCTATCCTGGGTCTCTCCCGGTGCAGTCTGGTCTCTCCCAGTGCAGTGCAGGCCTCTCCTAGTGCAGTGCGGGGCTTTCCCGGTGCAGTGCAGGCTGTCCTGCTGCAGTTGGGGCTCCCCTGGGGCTCTGCCAGGTCTCTCCCGGTGTAGTGTGGGGCTCTCCCGGTACAATCGGGGCTCTCCTGGTGCACTGTGGGGCTCACTAGGTGCAATGCGGGGCTCTCCCGGGTCCCTCCCGGTGCAGTCAGGTCTCTCCCGGTGCATTGCGGGTCTCCCCCGGGTCCCTCTCACAGAATCACAGAATCACAGAACAACCAGGTTGGAAGGGACCCAGCAGATCTTCCAGTCCAACCAATCCCATCCAACACTAAACCAAGTCCCCCAATACCTCATCCACCCGTGCCCCAAACACCTCCAGGGAAGGCGAATCAACCACCTCCCTGGGCAGCCTGTTCCAATGCCCAATGACCCTCTGTGTGAAAAACCTCCTCCTAATCTCCAGCCTAAATCTCCCCTGGTGGAGCTTGAGGCCATTCCCTCTCGTCCTGTCCCCTGTCCCTTGGGAGAAGAGCCCAGCTCCCTCCTCTCCACAACCTCCTTTCAGGGAGTTGTAGAGAGTAATGAGGTCTCCTCTCAGCCTCCTCTTCTCCAGGATATACAACCCCAGCTCTTTCAGCCGCTCCTCATAGGGCCTGTTCTCCAGCCCCTTCACCAGCCTCGTTGCTCTTCTCTGGACTCGCTCCAGAGCCTCAACATCCTTCTTGTGCTGAGGGGCCCAGAACTGAACACAGGATTCAAGGAGCGGCCTCCTCAGTGCTGAGTACAGAGGGAGAATCACCTCCCTGGCCCTGCTGGTCACACCATTTCTGATACAAGCCAGGATGCCATTGTCCTTCTTGGCCCCCTGGGCCACTGCTGCCTCATGTTCAGTCGCTGTCGACCAACCCCCCCAGGTCCCTCTCCTCCAGGCAGTTTTCCAGCCAGGCTTCTCCCAGTCTGTAGCTCTGCATTGGGTTGTTGTGCCCCAAGTGCAGGACCCGCCATTTGGCCGTGTTAAACGTCAGTCCCGGTTCTCCCGGGTCCCTCCCGGTGCGGTGGGGTCTCACAGGTTGCGGAGCGCGTCTCCGGTCAGGTCGGTCCCGGTGCGTTTCGGGGCCGGCGGTGCCGCAGCCGGTGCAGTGCCGGTGGCCGCCAGCCGCGGCGCGGGCGGCGCTGGGCGCGGGGGCGGCTCCCGTCGGGCTCGGGGAGTCGGGGTTGGTGGGGGGGGGGTGGGTGCTGTCGGGGCGGCGGCGGCGGCCCCGGTGCCCCCCGGTGCGGGTTGCCCCCCATGTCCCGCGCGCCGGCCGCCCCCGGCTCCCCGCGCCGCTTCGGGGCGCTCAGCACCGCACAGCTCCGGGCGCTGCTGCAGGACGAGCGGCGGCTCCAGCGGGCGGCCAGGCTCTGCAGGAAGGTACCGACCCCGGCCCCGGCCCCCACGGCCTCGCATCCATCCCCAACCCATCCCTTGCATCGTCCCCTGGCCCCCCCTCCATCGCCCCCCAGGCCCTCGGTCCCTTCCATCACCCCCCAGCCGTTGCCATCAACACCCCACCCGCTGCCATCAACCCGCCCGGTCCCTTCCGTCATCACCACCCCAGTCCCTTCCATCATCACCACCCCAGTCCCTTCCATCATCACCACCCCAGTCCCTTCCATCATCACCCCCCAGTCCCTTCCATCATCACCACCCCAGTCCCTTCCATCATCACCACCCCAGTCCCTTCCATCATCACCACCCCAGTCCCTTCCATCATCACCCCCCAGTCCCTTCCATCATCACCACCCCAGTCCCTTCCATCATCACCACCCCAGTCCCTTCCATCATCACCCCCCGGTCCCTTCCATCATCACCACCCCAGTCCCTTCCATCATCACCACCCCAGTCCCTTCCATCATCACCACCCCAGTCCCTTCCATCACTACCCCAGTCCCTCCCATTGCCCCCCCCCACCCCCCCAGTCCCTGCCATCAGCCCCTGGGCCCTGCCCGCAGCCCCCACAGCCTCGCACCCGTCCCCACCCCAACCCTTGCATCATCCCCTGGCCCCCTCCATGGCCCTCCAGTCCCTTCCATCACCCCTGGTCCCTCAGTCCCTTCCATCAACCCCCCCAGTTCCTGCCATCCCCCCCCCCCCAAGACCCTCCCATCACCCCCCCACCCCAGTCCCTGCCATCACTCCCTGGTCCTTGTCCATACGCCCCAGAGCCTTGCACCCATCCCCGCCTTGTGCCTTGAGTCATTCCCTGGCCCCTTCCATTGCCCCCCAGTCCCTTCCATCACCCCCCAGTCTCTGCCATCCCCCCCCCAGCCACTGCCACCAGCCCCTGGCCCCTGCCTGTGGCCCCCAGAACCTCGCATCCATCCCCACCCTGTTCCTTGCATCATTCCCTGGCCCCTTCCATCACCCCCCGGTCCCTCAGTCCCTTCCATCACCCCCCAGCCACTGCCACCAGCCCCTGGCCCCTGCCTGTGGCCCCCAGAACCTCGCACCCATCCCCACCCTGTTCCTTGCATCATTCCCTGGCCCACTCCATCGCCCCTCCAGTCCCTTCCATCATCCTCTGGCCCTCTCCATCACCCCCCAGTCCCTTCCATCACCCCCCGGTCTCTCAGTCACTGCCATCACCCCCCAGTCCCTGCCATCACTCCCTGGTCCCTGTCCAAGGCCCCCAGAGCCTTGCATCCATCCCCACCCTGTTCCTTGCATCATTCCCTGACCCACTGCATCACCCCCCAGTCCCTTCCATCACCCCCGATCCCTCAGTCCCTTCCATCAACCCCCAACCACTGCCATCAACCCCCCAGTCCCTTCCATCACCCCCCCAGTCCCTGCCGTCACTCCCTGGTCCCTGTCCAAGGCCCCCAGAGCCTTGCATCCATCCCCGCCCTGTCTCTTCAGTCATTCCCTGGCCCCTTCCATTACCCCCCAGTCCCTTCCATCACCCCCCAGCCCCTGCCATCAGCCCCTGGGCCCTGCCCCTCGCACCCATCCCTACCCCATCCCTTGCAGCATTCCCTGGCCCCCTCCACGGCCCTCCAGTCCCTTCCATCACCCCCGGTCCCTCAGTCCCTTCCATCAACCCCCCCAGTTCCTGCCATCCCCCCCCCCCCAAGACCCTCCCATCACCCCCCCACCCCAGTCCCTGCCATCACTCCCTGGTCCTTGTCCATATGCCCCAGAGCCTTGCACCCATCCCCGCCTTGTGCCTTGAGTCATTCCCTGGCCCCTTCCATTGCCCCCCAGTCCCTTCCATCACCCCCCAGTCTCTGCCATCGCCCCCCCAGCCACTGCCACCAGCCCCTGGCCCCTGCCTGTGGCCCCCAGAACCTCGCATTCATCCCCACCCTGTTCCTTGCATCATTCCCTGGCCCCTTCCATCACCCCCCGGTCCCTCAGTCCCTTCCATCACCCCCCAGCCACTGCCACCAGCCCCTGGCCCCTGCCTGTGGCCCCCAGAACCTCGCACCCATCCCCACCCTGTTCCTTGCATCATTCCCTGGCCCACTCCATCGCCCCTCCAGTCCCTTCCATCATCCTCTGGCCCTCTCCATCACCCCCCAGTCCCTTCCATCACCCCCCGGTCTCTCAGTCACTGCCATCACCCCCCAGTCCCTGCCATCACTCCCTGGTCCCTGCCCATGGCCCCCAGAGCCTTGCATCCATCCCCGCCCTGTCTCTTCAGTCATTCCCTGGCCCCTTCCATTACCCCCCAGTCCCTTCCATCATCCCCCAGCCCCTGCCATCAGCCCCTGGGCCCTGCCCTTCGCATCCATCCCTACCCCATCCCTTGCATCATCCTCTGACCCCCTCCATCGCCCCCCAGTCCCTTCCATCACCCCCGATCCCTCAGTCCCTTCCATCAACCCCCCCAGTTCCTGCCATCCCCCACCCCAAGACCCTCCCATCACCCCCCCACCCCAGTCCCTGCCATCACTCCCTGGTCCTTGTCCATACGCCCCAGAACCTCGCACCCATCCCCACCCTGTTCCTTGCATCATTCCCTGGCCCACTCCATTGCCCCTCCAGTCCCTTCCATCATCCTCTGGCCCTCTCCATCACCCCCCAGTCCCTTCCATCAACCCTCCGGTCTCTCAGTCACTGCCATCACCCCCCAGTCCCTGCCATCACTCCCTGGTCCCTGCCCATGGCCCCCAGAGCCTCGCACCCATCCCCACCCTGTTCCTTGCATCATTCCCTGGCCCACTGCATCACCCCCCAGTCCCTTCCATCACCCCCGATCCCTCAGTCCCTTCCATCAACCCCCAACCACTGCCATCAACCTCCCAGTCCCTTCCATCACCCCCCCAGTCCCTGCCGTCACTCCCTGGTCCCTGTCCAAGGCCCCCAGAGCCTTGCATCCATCCCCGCCCTGTCTCTTCAGTCATTCCCTGGCCCCTTCCATTACCCCCCAGTCCCTTCCATCACCCCCCAGCCCCTGCCATCAGCCCCTGGGCCCTGCCCCTCGCACCCATCCCCACCCCATCCCTTGCAGCATTCCTTGGCCCCCTCCACGGCCCTCCAGTCCCTTCCATCACCCCCCCGGTCCCTCAGTCCCTTCCATCACCCCCCAGCCGCTGCCATAAACCCCCCAGTCCCTTCCATCACCCCCCAGTCCCTGCCATCACTCCCTGGTCCCTGTCCATGCTCCCTAGAGCCTTGCATCCATCCCCACCCTATCCCTTGCATCATTCCCTGGCTCCCTCCATCGCTACCTGGTCCCTTACATTACCCCCTAGTCCCTTCCATCGCCCCCCCAGTCCCTACCATCACACCCTGGTCCCAGCCCCTGTCCCCCAGAGCCTTGCATCCCTCCCCCCTCCAGTCCTTTGCATCATCCCCTGGCCCCCACTGTCACCCCCAAGTCCCTCAGTCTCTGCCATCACCCCCCATCCCCTTGCATCACCCAGTCAGCCCCTGCTATTGCCCCCACCAGTCTCTGCCATCGCCCCCCAGTCCCTGCCATCAGTCCCTGGTCCCTGCCCATGGTCCCCAGAGCCTCACAACCATCCCTACCCCATCCCTTGCATCATTCCCTGGCCCCCTCCATCGCCCCCCAGTCCCTTCCATCACCCCCCTCCCCGGTCCCTCTGTCCCTTCCATCAACCCCCAGCCACTGCCATCAACCCCCCAGTCCCCTGCATTGCCCCTCCCCCAATCTCTGCCATTGCCCCCCGAGTCCCTGCCATCACTCCCTGGTCCCTGCCCATGGTCCCCAGAGCCTTGTACCCATCCCTATGTCATCCCTTGCATCATTCCCTGGCTCCTTCCATGCCTCCCCAGTCCCTTCCATCACCCCCAGTCCCTCGGTCCCTGCCATCACCTCCAGTCCCTTCCATCACCCCCTCAGTCCCTGCCATCACTCCCTGGTCCCAGCCCCTGCCCCCCAGAGCCTTGCATCCCTCCTCTCTCCAGTCCCTTGCATTGTCCCCTGGCCACCACTGTCACCCCCCAGTCCCTCAGTCCCAGCCATCACCCCCCAGACTCTGCCATTGCCCCCTCAGTCTCTGTCATCACCTCCTGGTCCCTTCTATCACCCCCTGCTCCTGCCATTGCCCCCATAGCCTTGCATCCCACCCCACCACTCCCAGTCCCTCGCATCGTCCCCTACCCCCTGCCATCACCCCTTGTCCCTCAGTCCCTCGCATCACACCCTGATCCCTTCCATTCCCCCCGGTCCCTGCCATCGCCCCTCAGCCCCTGCAATCACCCTTCCATCCCTGGCATCACTGCTTGCATGGTCCCCCCCAGGTACCCAAAATCCTGGGGCTCCAGGACTGCCTCAGGTGATGGTTTCAGCAGCCACCACCACCAAGCAGCCTTGGGCCTCCAAAACCCAGAGCGGGGCCACTAAATCAAGTCCAACCATTCCCATCAATCACTAACCCATGTCCCTCAGCACCTCATCCACCCGTCCCTTAAACCCCTCCAGGGAAGGGGAATCAACCCCCTCCCTGGGCAGCCTCTGCCAGTGCCTGGGAACCCTCCTAGGGAAGGAATTTTCCATAATATCCTATCTAAACCTCTCCTGGCAGAACTTGAGGCCACTCCCTCTCATCCTGTCGCTTGTTATCTGGGAGAAGAGACTGACACCCACCTCACCACAACCTCCTTTCTGGGAGCTGCAGAGAGTGATGAGGTCTCCCTTCAGCCTCCTCTTCTCCAAACAGCCCCAGGTCCCTCAGCTGCTCCCACAACCCCTGTTCTACCGCTCCTTCCCCAGCTCCATTCTCTTCTCTGGATGAGTTCCAGCCCCTCACTGCCTTTTTTGGAGCGAGGGGCCCAAAACTGATCCCAGGGTTCAAGATGTGGTCTCATCAGCGCTAAGTGCAGGGGGACAATCCCTTCCCTGCTCCTGCTGGCCATGCTGGGCTGATCCAAGCCAGGATGCTGTTGGCCTTCTTGGCTACTGCTGGCTCATGTTCAGCTGGTGTTGACCAGCACCCCCAGGTCATGGAAAGGGTCATTGGTCAGCGTCAGAGGCTTCCCAGGGAGGGGGTTGAGTCACCTTCCCTGGAGGGGTTTAAGGGATGGGTGGACAAGATGCTGAGGGACATGGGTTAGTAATTGATGGGAATGGTTGGACTCGATATTCCAGTGGGTCCTTTCCAACCTGGTGATTCTGTGATTCTCCCAGTATGACAGCCACACCTCTGTCCTCTTCCCCAGTTTCAGAGTCTGCAGCTGGAGCGGGAGATGTGTTTGGCTTCAAACTGCACCCAGGCCAAGGTGAACCTGTCCCTGCGCCCGCGGCTGGAGGATGGCAAAGCTTCTCTAGCCATCAAGTACCAGGAGCTGCGGGAGATCCGAGAGACCTGTTGGGACAAGCAGCAGCGCCTGGGTGAGCAGGATGGACGTGGCCCAGCCAGAGCGACCCACGTTAACAAGGGGACCTGGGTGGGCTCAGCGCCCTTGAACCAGCCCCGGGAGATGGTCGGATCGGGAGAACTTGGGAGGTGACGCTGCCTGCGACAGAGCCAGCTCTTGGGTGGGACTGATGGGGTGGGATGCAGACCTTGCAGAGCAGGTGGCTCCAGGGATGTGTTTGGGGGTGTTTCGGTTCAGGAGCGGTGTTGGGGACATGCTGATCCTTGGGGACGGGAAAAACCACAGCTCCAGCAGTGGAGGGTGTGCAGGGGGGATGTTTACTGGCAGCCGTGTCCCCTCCCAATGCAGAGTCGTACCTGGAGAAGTGGAGCCCACAGAAAGCCCTGGACCAGCTCCAGGAGAAGCTCGATGCCTCTGAGGCTGAGTCAGAGGTGAGTCAGGCGAGACCTCTCTGAGAGGAGAAGAGGCCAGGGAAGGGGCTCAGCCATCGGGGCTCCCGCTGTGCAACCCCCCCCCCCCCCCCCGGCTCTCTTGGTTTGATGCTGTCCCACTGCAGGCACAGGTAGAGCAGTTCCTGGCCCAGGACCTGCCCCTCGAGTCCTTCCTGGAGTCCTTCTGCCAGAGCCGCACACGCTCCCACATCTGCCGGACGCAGCTGGAGAAGCTGCAGGAGCTGCTGCAGAAGGAGCAGGTGGGCGGCAGGGACCCCGCGGCCCCCACGGGGAGCCCAGGTGCCCCGGCTAGCCCGGCACCGGCCCACCTTGCCCCACTGCGGTGTGGAGCAGCCCCTAAAGCTTTCGATCTGTCCTCTGGCTTCGTGCCCGCCTTTCTTATCCCCTCGGAGGCTGTTGTGCCCTTTGCCGTGCCAACCGGGCCTCCCAAGCATCATCTCCCAGCCTTAGGACACCGGCCAGCAGTTCCCTGCTCCAAAATCCCCAGCCCGGGTTCACCCCTGCGCCTCCTCGGACACATCCCCCTGCTCAGCCCCCTTCGCTCCCGCAAGCAGCAGCAGCAACACCAGAAGCAGGAGCCTCCGCACCGGTAGCCGGGCAAGGAGAGGAGATGCCCCTGCTCCTGTCCCTGTGCCTCCAGGGGGACGGTGAAGGAATCCCCTGGTTTGGGAGCATGGGGGGGTGGAGGGTGCATGGGGGAGGCTCAGCTCCGCGGGGCTGCGGTGTCTCTGGGGTTGGCACGGGGGTAGGAGCTCACAGAGGGAGATGCTGGGTCAGGGTGGGATGGGGTGGGTGTCGTGGCTGGGCAGGGGGTCCTGTACACGAGAAGCTGCCGGGGAGGGAGGTCTCTGCACCCACAGCAAGAGGATCAGGGCCAGGAGGTGGGGGTGGGTGGGTTGGAGGGATGTCAGTGGGCTCAGTGAGGTGGGAGACAGCAGGGAAGGGGCCCGAGTGTGCTGGGCACCACCTGCTTTCCAAATAAAGGCTCTTTTCCACACTTTGTGTTATCTGTGTGCCCAGGTGGCCAAGAAAGCCAATGGCATCTTGGCTTGAATCAGAGACGGTGTGACCAGCAGGGCCAGGGAGATTATTCTCCCTCTGGACTTGGCACTGGTGAGGCCGCTCCTCGAATCCTGTGTTCAGTGCTGGGCCCCTCAGCACAAGAAGGATGTTGAGGCTCTGGAGTGAGTCCAGAGAAGAGCAACGAAGCTGGTGAAGGGGCTGGAGAACAGGCCTTATGAGGAACATCTGAGAGAGCTGGGGGTGTTTATCCTGGAGAAGAGGAGGCTGAGGGGAGACCTCATTGCTCTCTCCAACTCCCTGACAAGAGGTTGTGGAGAGGAGGGAGTTGGGCTCTTCTCCCAAGGGACAGAGGACAGGACGAGAGGGAATGGCCTCAAGCTCCACCAGGGGAGGGTCAGGATGTACATAAGGAAAAAATCTTTCAGAGAAAGGGTCATTGGGCATTGGAATAGGCTGCCCAGGGAGGTGGTTGATTCCCCTTCCCTGGAGGTGTTTAAGGGACGGGTGGACGAGGTGCTCAGGGACATGGTTTAGTGATTGATGGGAATGGTTGGACTCAATGATCCGGTGGGTCTCATCCAACCTGGTGATTCTATGATTCTACGAAATGAGTGTTTTTCCAGCCACTGTTCATTCTTTGGAGATGGTAACACCTTGTGTTCGTTGGGATCTGTGCTGAACCAAGGGGTCTCCTGTAACCACCTGTGTTTGGGGTCTTTCCCCCTCTCAAGTGCAAGGTCAGGTAATGCTGACTGCAAAGCTCCAGATTAGCAAGAGCTTTGAGTGGTGTGAAGTTCATAACAACAGTTAGACCATGGGAAACAATAGAATGGGTGTAATATTTCTGGGAAAATGTATCTGTGTGCATGTAAGTGGAAATCTCTTCTGTCCCAGCTCTTCTCTGGCTGCACATGACTGATGGAGATCACTGCCTTGTGCTGCCCAGGCCTGATAAAGGATGCTCACTATCTAAAGCTCAAAAAAAAAAAAAAGTCTCAGAGAGCTGATTTGCTGGCATTTTCAGTGTCACTGTCACCAGGTCCAGGACAAACTTCCCTGGCCTTGAGCAGGTACGGAGTCAAGGGCAAATGCCAGCTCTCAATTTGAACAGTTTCCTCTCTGCAGCCCAGGGAGGGTGTATCAGAGCCAATACCACTAAAATTAATGATCCAAAGAACAAAACTGAGCTGGGCTGCTGTGATCCTGGCTGGTTTTCTGTCCAGAGGAGCCCTGCAGAGCCCCTGAGCTCCTGCCCAGCTCAGGGAGCAGTGGACAGGTCCTGGCATCTCCCTGGTCCTGCTGGGCTGGCCACCACCTCACTTCAGCCAAGGTCCTTTCTCTGCTCAGAAGCTGCCAAGCAAGGCAAGGCCCTGCCCTGGGGAGCTTCCTCCAGTCCTGGAGCTGGTCCTGCTCAGTTTGGAGCAGGTATCGCCCCAGGAGAGGGGACAGACCCTTCCTTCCTTGTGGCAGTGGCCCTGGTGGGGAGTGTGTGTGAGCACACGTCACCACAGCTCCAGCCTGTTCCACAGGACAAAGTCCTGCACAGGGCAGCCAACCGTGTCCCAGGCTGCATCGAGAGAAGTGTGGCCAGCAGGGAGGGAGGGGATCCTGCCCCTCTGCTCTGCTCTCTGAGACCCACCTGGAGCCCTGAGTCCAGTTCTGGAGCCCTCAGCACACGGAGGGCATGGAGCTGTTGGAATGGGGCCAGAGGAGGCCACAGAGATGATCCAAAGGCTGGAACATCTCCCATGGGAGGCCAGGCTGAGAGAGTTGGGGTTGTTGAGCCTGGAGAAGGCTACAGGGAGACCTTGGAGCAGCTTCCAGTGCTGAAAGAGGCTCCAGGAAAGCTGGAGAGGTGCTCTGGATCAGGGAGGGCAGGGAGAGGATGAGGGGGAAGAGTTTTCAGCTGCAAGAGGGGAGATTGAGATGGGATCTTGGGGAGAAATGTTTTTCTATGGGGGTGAGGAGGCCCTGGCCCAGGTTGCCCAGAGCAGGGGTGGCTGCCCCATCCCTGGAGGGGTTCAAGGGCAGGTTGGATGGGGCTTGGAGCCCCTGATGCAGTGGGAGGTGTCCCTGCCCGTGGCAGGGGTGGCACTGGATGGGTTTTAAGGTCCCTTCCAACTCAAACCACTCTATGATTGGCAACAGGCAGGAGCTCTCTTCCCCTCCTTGCCCGCACTGTGCCTCTCCCTGCGCACCAAATGCTGCGTGTCCTCCCAGGGCCACGTCGAGGAGGGTCACCATGCCCCCGCTGGCCCCAGGGAGGAGGGAGAAGCCTTGCACCAGGCGTGCACCTGCATTCATTTCTGCACAGGGCCAAGGAGCAGCCTGGGGCCAGATCAGCCCCCCTGCCAGCTGCTACGTGGCCGAACCCAGGAGGGGCAGGTAGGGACCTTCCCCAGCCCTTTCAGCCCTTGCTTTTCCACAGCCAGGCTGGATAAGGCAGCCCGGGAGGAACAGGACAACTAGGAGAGAATGGCTGCAGCCTCCGGGAGAACCTCTGAGCTGCACATAGGTCGGTGAGCACTGTGCAACCAGGTGCCAGGGTGCCCCAGCTGGGCCCCTCCCTGCATCGCGGGCACTGCCAGGCAGCTGGGCTGCAAACAGAGGAACTCCGTTACCAGTTAACTCCATTAACAGAGGAGTCGCCGCAGGGGAGGCTGCTGTAGGGAGGGGGAGCTGCCCCCGCGCCCACGGGTGCTGCCAACCGCGCAGCCCTTCCGTGTGCAGGCAGAGCCGCAGTGGGGCTCACCCGAGCACCTGCCCTCGCACCTTGGCTGAACCCTGCTGGGTCTCCCCTAAAAGCTGTGCCAGACACCCCACAAGGACCACAAGGTCCGCAAGGACCACGCTCACCTGGCTAAAGGAAAGGCACAAGAAATCCAGCTGCTCTTGGCACCTCTGCATGAGGGGAACAACCAGGGAAAGACAAGAACGAGAGGATAGTATTGACACAACGAGACAAAGAGACAAAGAGACTGGAACCTGGTGTGCTGGGAGGTGGCAGATGGTCTGTGATCTGGATTAGCTCCATCCACTCGTGCCCAGTCTCCTGGAGGTCTGACCAGAGCAAAGGTGATACGGCTGAGAGAGCTGGGGGTGTTTATCCTGGAGAAGAGGAGGCTGAGGGGAGACCTCATTGCTCTCTCCAACTCCCTGAAAGGAGGTTGTGGAGAGGGAGCTGGCCTCTTCTCCCAAGGGACAGGATGAAAGGGAATTACCTCAAGCTCCACCAGGGGAGGGTCAGGCTGGACATGAGTTAAACATCTTTCACAGAAAGGGTCATTGGGCAGTGTCCAGAGGCTGCCCAGGGAGGGGGTCGAGGCACCTCCCCTGGAGGGGTTTAAGGGACGAGTGGATGAGGTGCTGAGGGACATGGGTTAGTGATTGATAGGAATGGTTGGACTCAATGATCCAGTGGGTATTTTCCAACCTGGTGATTCTATGATTCTACATCGTATGACCCCAAGTGACGGAGCAGATGTCTCCAAGCAGCCCTCCACTCCCTGCTTACCCTCCTCTGACCAAACTCAGCAGCAAAACTAATCGCTGCCTGCAGCACTGGAACGTGGAGAGCATGGTGAGCACGGAGAGGGTGATGAACACAGAGGGTACAGCCCCAGGGAAGCAGGGTGACCCTTCCTGCTCCCTTCCTCGACCTCCTGCAGCAACTACAGGTAGCACCAGTCTGTCCCCTGTCTTTTGTTTGCCATCATGTAGAAGGAACGGGGCTGGACAACAAGTCTGACAAGGAGCGGCTGAGGGACCTGGGCTTGTTTAGCCTGGAGAAGAGGAGGGGAGAGACCTCATCGCTCTCTGCAGATCCCAGAAAGGAGGTTATAGAGAGGAGGGTGTTGGTCTCTTCTCCCCCGTAACAGGTGACAGGACGAGAGGGAACGGCCTCATGCTGCATCAGGGGAAGTTTGAATTGGACATCAGGAAAAACTTCTTCACAGAAAGGGTTCTCAGGCACTGGCAGAGGCTGCCCAGAGAGGTGGTGGAGTCCCCATCCCTGAAGGTGTTTAAAGGCAGGTAGATAAAATGCTTAGGGATGTGATTTAGTAGTAGACAGATACAGTTGGAGCTGATGATCTCAAAGGTCTTTTCCAACCTACTGATTCTATGAATACTGACTACCTAAACCCACCAAAAAGAAGATGTGTCATTGCCTCACCAGTTCATGGTTGGGGATCTTTAATGTCCAAGGTTCATCACGGAGACCAGAGGAAGAACCAGTGACAGGAACTGCCCAAACCCCCACTGAAAGGCACATGGATCAGCTCGGGCTTGGTGCCTCACCCCTCAATTTCAGACACAAGTACAGGACAAGACTCATTGGAGACCTCATTGCTCTCTATAACTCCCCGAAAGAAGGTTGTGGAGAGGAGGGAACTGGGTTCTTCTCCCAAGGGACAGGACAAGAGGGAAAGGCCTCAAGCTCTGCCAGGGGAGGTTCAGGCTGGACATTAGGAAACAAAATTTTCCCAGAAAGGGTGACTGGGCAGTGTCAGAGGCTGCCCAGGGAGGGGGTTGATTAACCTTCCCTGGAGGGGTTTAAGGGACGGGTGGACGAGATGTTGAGGGACATGGGTTAGTGATTGATGGGAATGGTTGGACTCCATGATCCGGTGGGTCTCTTCCAACCTGGTTGGTCTATGATTCTGTGACAAGGAGGAGGAGCCAGCCTGTGCAGAGCTACACAGGCAGCGAATCTGCCAGACACAGCTCCTCCTGCTCCGTGCCACACTCCCCCAGACCCTCCCTCTGCTCAGCACCGGGTAAGGAGCCCCCGGGAGCAGCCCAGGGCCCCACGATTTAAGAAAGGACACCTCATGTGTGGCACAGGCTGCCTTAAAATCCTGCAAGCCAGAAACTAGAGAGGAGCTCCCTAGTATCCACTGCTTCTCATGGACATCCCTCGCTTTTCCAGCCTGGAAGAGAGCTTTTCTTACCAAACTCTGCCAGAGAAGCCCCCTCTGGGCTTTCAGGTGACTCGGTTTATAGTAAGAATCATAGAATCACCAGGTTGGAAGAGACCCATCAGATCATCAAGTCCAACCATTCCTATCAAAAAAGAAAATGCACAGAGCCACAGCTTTGGGGACTTTATCTCCAGAAGCCCTTGAACACCAGGCTCCTGCTCCTCACACGCTGTCATTCCAGGACCGAAACACCACCCAGAGGGATGGGTTGACAGCCACAGAGGGTCCTGGAAAGTGTTCTCCCTGCTCTTGGGTTAAATTTGCTCCAAACACACAGTAGGCTTGGAATTCTACAGCTGGAAGCGGCACAATGAGAAGGCAGAAAGCTCTCCTGTATGGCTGTGACGGCAGCCACATTGCTGCTCAGGCTCAGGTCAGGATCCGCAGCTGGAAAAGACAGGGAGGTGGATTTTAACACGTTTGTGACGAGTGAAAATATAAACCAGGGAGAGAGAGGCAAGGGCTTGGCTCCTGCAGGGATGGCTGCCAGCCAGGCCAGCAAACCCAGTGCAAAGATTAGACTTAGGCTGGATTCTATGGACTTAGGCTGGAGATTAGGAGGAAGTTCTTCACACAGAGGGTCACTGGGCATTGGAATAGGCTGCCCAGGGAGGGGGTTGAGTCACCTTCCCTGCAGGTGTTTAAGGGACGGGTGGATGAGGTCTTGAGGGACTTGGTTTAGTGTTTGCTGGGAACGGTTGGACTAGAAGATCCGATAGGTCCCTTCCAACCTGATTGTTCTATGATTCTATGAAAGTAACGCGGACGAAGTCTTTGGCACACCCGGAGCTCAATACCAGGAAGCTTTGCTCATGGGAAGCAGAGCAGAAGCGAAACCTTCACCCAAGGAAAGACAGAAGCTCCGAGAGACAAAAAAATCTTTAGTTCTTAAAACACTTCAATAGTTAAATAGGCAACTGCTCTGATGTGCAAATGCTGCTTGGATACACGGAAAACACAAGTAGTGCCACACTCCGTGCTCGGAAGCGAATCCCTCCCAGACACAAAGGCCCAGGCGAGGCAGTTCCGAGGCAGGACAGGCTGTTCCCACCACGGGAGGTGTTCTGGGCAGCCCCTCCAGGCGCTGCTGCACACCCACCAGGACACAAACCACCACAGACTCAGGTTTCATTGCTCCAGGCTGCCGGAGCCAAGACTTCTGCTCCTGACAACACAGCAAGGCTGAACGGGGACAGACGAGGGCAACGACGGGGCTGGAGATCAACGCTCCCCAAATTCCCCGAAGATGGAGAAGCAGCAGGTGTGACGGCAGAGCTGGCGGGTCGGGGATTAAGAGAAACCCACGCCGAGCACTAACTCCGCTCCGGTGGAACCATCTCCTAGGCAAACACTGCTGAATTGCTCCTGCAGCTCCAGCAGGCACGTGGTTCCCATCAAGGTTGAAGAGCAGCGGAGGGGACAGAGTCCACAGGCCACGAACCGCATCTACCGCCAGGTCCCATTGGCTGCCTGCCCAGCCCCGGTGCCACGTCCACAAGGTGACGCCGGTGGCCGAGGCATGCGGCAGCCTGCGGAGCCCACGGGCGGACAACCAGTCCTCACATCCCACTTGCAGGTGACGTTGGCAGAGGTGACATCACAGCCAAGGGCATCCTGCGTCCCAAGGTGATGCCGGAAGAGGGGTCAGGGCCCACGAGCAGAGCCCACACGCCGGTTGTGTGCTGTCCCCAAAGGTCACACCAGCAGCAGGGACACGCCTCGGGCCTGAGGAGCAGAGCCCACGTGCGGTGCCTGCCGGTCACACGCTGCCTGAAGGTCACAGCAGCGGAGGAGCAATGTCACAGCCCGAGGAGCCGCGTCCGCGTGTGGTACCTTGCGCGACGCCGTCCCAGCGCGAGGAGCAGGGCCCACGCGTGACGTGCGGTCACGGACCACGTCTGAAGGCGTCCCTGTGCGAGGAGCGGAGCCCGCGGGCGGTGCCTGTCGGTCACACGCGGCCCCAGGGGGCGTCCCGGCCCCGGGAGCTGCCGCCGAGCTCGGTGCAGGCAGCCGCCGTGCGCCCCGGGGCTGCCCCGGCCCCCTCACCTCAGGCTGTAGAGGAGCGCGAAGCCCAGGAAGAAGACGAGGCCGACCGAGAGGTTGGAGACGTGCTGGAAGTAGCCCTGGGCCTCGGCCTCCCGGCGGCGGAGGCGCAGCCGCTCCCGCCGCGCCCGCAGCAGCCGCTCCCGCTCCAGCTGCTCCCCGTAGTGCGCCCGGTAGAAGGCGTCGAAGTCGAAGGGCAGCGGCCCCGGGGGGCGGCGCACGGGGTCGCGGGGCGGCGGCGGCGGCGGCGGCGGCTGCCTGCTCTCGGGGGGCGGCGGCCCCTCCCCGCCCAGCAGCCCCCGGTCGTAGCGGCGACGCAGGGCGGCGCTGCCCAGCACGCGGTAGGCCTCGCTGACGGCGGCGAAGCGCGCGGCGGCGGCGGCGCTGCCGGCGTTGCGGTCGGGGTGGTAGCGGAACGACTGCTCGTAGTAGGCCGTCTTGATCTGCGCCGCCGTCGCCGTGGCCGGCACCCCCAGCACCTCGTACAGGTCCCGCCGAGAGGCCCCGCTCTGCGTCCCGCGGCGGAAGGGCGGCGGCGAGGCCCCGGCGGGCAGGCCCCGCGGGAGGCGCCGCAGGCGGCCGAGCGCCACC